>VZTU01020897.1:0-12451 GCA_013400835.1 Zapornia atra | reverse complement strand
CTTCTTTTTTTTTTTTTTTTTTTTTACTTTTCTTGTTCCAGTAGCCAGTTCAATCACTTAACCTTTCTGTTAACTCTTCTTTCTCTTCCCCTTCCCCAGGACAGACTCTCAAGAAGTGTGCAGGCTGGAAGTGTGAGCAGAGACAATATCAATACCAGGGAATCAGAAATTAAAGAAGAGTAGGCAGTTCATGTCATGTTCTCTCACAAGCCCATCCTAGTCAAGCTGAAGGGGTACAAAAGACACAGTTCACATCAGGATGCATTCCCCCACGCTGCCTACAGCTTGTTCTCCCTTTTTTTTAGCCTTTGTCATCACATCACACCATGTCTTTATTTTATATTATTGCCTCTGGTGCTAAATGGTTGATGCTCTCAGGCTTTTGAGCACCCTGCTCTTGCTGGCAGCCTTGGTTCCTTGCACCCAGGTCACTGCTCCCAGAGTTCCCGTTTCCCACTTGTCAGTGGAAGAGTCTCCCAAGTCCTTTTTGTAAAGGGCAACACTGGAAATCGCTGGGCAGCACTGGAAATCCCTGGGAGACTGAGTAGCAGGAGGGTCACGGCAACAGGCTACAGCTCTTTCTTTCACAGTAGCTCAGTGTGGTGGAACTAATCTTGTGTAATTTTGGAGACCCCATACTGGTAGACATTGCAGTGTTTTAGGATTTCCAGATAATTGGTTTGAACACAATAGAAAAGTTACATTTTTAGAAAAAAAATTATTCTTCTTTAGTGTTTCTTTTAAATCAGAAATTGCATCATAGTTCATAATGCAACATCACTCCTAAAATCAGGATTTGAATCTTTTGATCTTATCAAAACAGGGGGTTTGGGCTTGATTTTTTTTCTAGGTGAACTTTTGTGGAATTCAATGTATACTCATGGAAAGTCCTGAGACTAGTAGCACATTTTTTTCATTCATCATGCAGTCACCTTATCTGACATTAGAATTTCACATGCTTTGTCTTTAAGGCATGCTGCACGGATACATAATTCTGTACTCTCAGACTCCAGATAATGAATAATCATATTCACGGATCAACCTAATTAGGTAGCAAAGAGCATTGCCTATAACAGAGGGAAAAAATATATATATTCACATCTAGACAACTGTTCATTAAGGGCCTGACCTTGCAGCCATTATTCATGTTGAGTGGTACTCACTTATTGGAGATATTCCTATTGTCTTCAGCATGCACATTACTACGTAAAAT
The DNA here is from genome assembly GCA_013400835.1 of Zapornia atra. Classification (NCBI taxonomy): domain Eukaryota; kingdom Metazoa; phylum Chordata; class Aves; order Gruiformes; family Rallidae; genus Zapornia; species Zapornia atra. The sequence goes on along the minus strand of VZTU01020897.1, from coordinate 11,238 downwards.
ATCATCTGCCAATGTTATGACTTCCTTAACATCCCAATATTTTCTCCCTACAATGACACCTGGTGTAAATTATGCAAGCAAATTTTTGAGGAGAAGGCAGCACGGGCAGCGGTGCCTTGCATTTCATCGCATCTGCAGGAAAAATCCCTCCTGACACATCAAACCGGTTACCACCCTAGAGCTGAGATAATCACAGTATTGGCCTTGAGTATGCTCCTAGTCTGTTGCTGCTGTGTGATTTAAATTTTGTTTACTTAACCCTCCTGAGGAAACCTGTCTGACTGTGCACTGTGGAGCCACAGAAGGAAATGGTCAGAAGACCACACTCCAGCTGACGGGGCAGTTACCAGCAGCTGGGGGCCCGTTAACATATTAAAATGCACTAATGCAATTGCAAGCAGTTGTTTCATTGATCCCTCAGGGATGAATGGATTTGAATTGCAGATTCTTGTTTTTCTTGGGGGGAGGGGGGGTGAGGAGGGGGAGGGTGTGTCTCTGAATTCTGCTGTCCATTTTCTTAGCAAGGAGGTCCAAGTCCCTCTCTGACCTAGCCATGTGCCACACAACCCTCTGTACACGCAAATTGCTGGCAAAGGGTAGGTGGAAGCAAACTGGTGCTGCCAGGCCAGTTCCTACACCCATTTCCACCTGTCCCCTTTCCCCTGGGAATGGACAGGGAATGGGCTGCATTATTTGGCCAGCTCTCTCCTCACTGTGTCAGTTGTTGGCCACTCCTCTGTTGCAGCAGAGAATAAGCAGAAGCTGTTTGTCATCAGGCACCCATGTTACAGATCATCATGCTAATTTTTATTTCCCAGTGTATCCATGTGATGAGGGAAGGAATATTTGGAGGATTCTTTCTGTTTCAGAGACACATAATCCACCCAAAGGCTCAGTATATCAGGGTTTTTTCCTCATTTAGCTGCAGACTGCTGCAGGACATCAAGTAAATTATTTTTTTCCTTTCCCTGCCCCAATCCTTTATGACAAGCTGGAGACCCATAGGCCTGACAGTATTTACTCCCTTTGCTCTGCTCGGACTCACTCATTTAAGAGAAGTTTTTCAGGGGCACAACTGTTTTCCAGTACTGTATTGCTTTTTTTAAAAAAGGGGGTATTTCCCTGCTCAGCTGGGCTAGGCAGTGGGAAATGGGTAATCTTTTCATTACAACAGGGCAAATTCCATCTGCCCTTGCTGCCTCATGATTGCCACACTGCCCCTGACCCATTTCTACGTCTGGTGCTGGCGCAGCCAGATGTTCACCTTGCCTTGCTCTGCACGCATCGCTGTACCACAGACAATAATAACAAGGCAGCCCCTGTAGTTGTTTAATGCTTTGCTGTGTGACAGCTTTTCAATATAGGTAAGCTTCGTGGAACAAGTGGAGGTAATGAGCTTGTGTATTGGCTTAATATATCAGGCAACAACATTCATACGTACAAGGCACCTTCTAACTACCCTGAGTGGTTTGTGAGCAGCAAAGATGCTATCTGCTGCCAGGAAAGGAGGCCGTTTTTAATATGTGAGGCATGTGCTGCTGTCAGGTTTTGTCAAAGAAAGGATGGCTTATCTTATTTTGCGATCGGGCAGCTCTGAATACAACCATGGACATGGTGTGGCGGTGCAGGGAGGTAAGCTCCAGAAGCAGACTTTACCGGCAGAGTGGATGTAAGGATTTTATGCCCAGAGGATTCTTTTCCCTCTCCTCTTCCTCCACTTCTTTCCCTGATAAAAGCAGTTTTTTCTTCAGCCCTATGGGATGCACACAGTCACTGACCATGTGTGTAGAGCCAGGGTGATACAACAGTGGGTGACAGAGCCTATGGCTGAAGAAAGGTGACACTGTACCAGCTTCCATGCCCCTGTGAAGCTCTCACAAGCCACTGGTTATGGGTCAGGTTTCTGTTGTGTCTGATGAGAGCAAGAGTAGAAACACATTCTCACAGTCCAGGAGTTACACAGACAGGGCTCTGTACCCAGGCATGGGCTTTTGGGCCCATGAACAGCTGTCTTATTGCTGGAAGTTTGGCTATTAAGTATTCATCTCCTTGCTTTTGCCAGTGCCAGTGCCAGTCCATGCACACCAGGGATTTTGCTCTGTTTCATGGAGAATCAGGCAAAACCTTTGGGCCTGACAGTGGTAGATTTGACTAAACTGGAAGTGATCAGGACATCAATAACATATTGATATTCTGTTAAAATGAATGTGGTCTGAATGGGTCAGACATCTGTTCAGAAGTTCACTGAAGCAGTGGAAATCTGCATTAGGTCTGAGAGAATCAGGCTGTCAAGATGCCAGGATCCTACTGTTGTCCCAGGCTCTGGAGTCAAGCTGATCTTGAGTAACATGATATTCTCTGTATTTTCTCTTTTGTAATTTTTAACTCATTTGCAGCCTATCTCCTTTTCTGCATTGCACATGAGCACTGGGTCTGAACCCCCACAGACCTCAGGGTAAGACCCTCATGCCTTAAGGATGGAGACCCAAGGGCAGTCCAGTGCTGCATCCCAATTCAGCTGTCTCTGTGTGCAGCCTGCTGTGCCCATCACTGGGGCTAAGCTCTTTGTAGCTTTCAGATGCTCCTTTTTCACATTGAGAGGGAGACAGAAAGTGATTGTGAGAATTATCTCAGCCCCATTCATCTGAGAAGGGCTCTCTGTCAGCATTGTGATTGTCCTGATTCCTTTTCCATGGTGCTGGCAATAACACAAAAGCAAAAAAACCAAAGAAAACTCCTAGTCTAAAAAGAGCTGTTGCTGTATGGCAGCCCTGTGATGACTTATTGCCAACAGACATGTGAGTTTACTATAGATCTACTTTAGGTCATAAGTGCAAAAACATATCTCGTTAATATTTAAAGATGCTTAGCACAAAAGCATGCATAATTAAACAGTGCATCAGAGCTGATAATTCTAAATAATTTGTCTTCTGAAAAGGGATTTTTGTAATTTGTTAAACTGGTTTGAAATCCTCAGCTTATCAGGAGGAGTATGTTTGCATTACGAATTGAATAATTTTAAATGCTGGGCTGTGTCCATCCTCTCTGAGAGGAAAAAGAGACATGGCATGAGGAAGGGTTTCTAAAAATGCATATAGGTGTGGATGCAGTATCACACAAAGCTCTGTGTCTGCCCAAGATATATGTCTCATTTTTAAAAGCAAAACTATATTCCTGCCAGGTATAGCATAGCTTTCTCTCCCAGGACATTTTCATGTTCAGTGAGGAGCTCATTGATATTAACCATGCCTTTCTCTAGATAACTCAGTAGTGATGGCATGCCTGTAATAAGAATGATCTATTAGTTAGTAAAACAAGTGACATAGAAGACAAATATTAAAAAAAATAATGGTGTCAGGTACAAGATACAATATACTGAGAGTTTTTCATTACATCCAAAAGGCTATCTGAGCACATTTTCTGCCTGGATGCTAAAAATCTATGAGGAAAGAAAATGTGCTTGTGATCCATTGCAAAGCATGCTTTTCAGAAATGCCAAAATACAAATTGATCTGTGAACACAGCTGTTCTTTAATTTAATATAAGATCAAAAATTAAATGGCAAATGGGAACCCCAACTCATGGCAGGGAGGTTGGGGCTAGATGATCTTTAAGTTCTATTTCAACCCAAACCAGTCTGTGATCCTCTGATTCTATGACTGTGTTTGAGATACACTCAGATAATTAATCACACAGGAGAATTATTGACAAGGTAAATCTAAAAAAAGCTGTTTTACAGGCCTCACTGAAGGTATTTCTAGAAGTTACTGAAGTTGTCAGAGTCTTGTTTACCTGTGACAGTAGTAGGAGAGCAAATCTCAGCAGGCACAGCTCTGTTGCAATGAAGCTGTGCTGGCTATTACTAAGGACTTGGTGATTTTGGCTTAACTCCCTACCACAGATGTATTTTCTATGTAGAGCAGTCAGGAGGAGGTCAGAGACATGCATTGGAAACTGTCACATATTAATGTCCTACTCAGTGCTGTGTCTTATGTAACAGTTCTGGTACTTCGTTGTTAATAGGAATATGAATTAAAGACTGAATTGTATGTGCCAGATCCTGCTCTGAAGTGGCTGAGAGGAAGGAGGGGAAAAAGAGATGATAGGAATTTGTTCTCACAGCTGGAGAATGAAGCCCAGAAAAACATATTCAGATGGTATGTCCTAGATGTTGTGGTATCCAGAGAGGATTTACAGTGGATGGAGGTATCTAAATCCAGCTGATCACAAATGAGCATCTGTCAGGGGTTCTGTACCCAGATTTAACAGGTAGACAGAAGGGAGAGATGAGCAGCCACACCGCAGCTGCCTGTGAGGACTGACCAGGGTTACAACTGACTCGACTCTGCCTGTATTGGCAGCCCTCAGTATGAAGGCAATCTGAATAGCTCGTAATTTTCTTGAACTTAAATTTCCAGTTATCTGTCTGAATATAGCCCAGAGACACATTAAGGACAGCTCATGTAATGTATTTAGTTAAATAACTAGAACTTGAATGCATAATTTAAGAAAAATAATATAAAAGGAAGGAAATTTGGCTATATCTAACTTGGCTTCTTTGGCACCAGAAGAGAGATGAGGAGGTCGAAGCAGCGGGGGCTGAGGCCCCAGTATCTGTGCTGTATTTGGTTCAGAGGGTCTTACTTTGTGATGGATTTTGTCAGGTCCCAATGGCTGACCATCCTCATCAGACTTGTGATTCAAAGAACTATATTCTTGTGCCCAAAGGACTATGTGCTGGTGGAAGCCACGATGTCCCCATTATGGAGTGCATCAGTAGCACATGCGGAAGGCAGCTTTTCTTGAGAAGGAATCTAATGTACATGAATCAAAACTGCTCTGTGAATTGAACCAGACTTCAGTAGGCAGCCAAACAGAGGATACATTTCCAAAGAGCAGCACTGATCAGAGCCCACCACTGAAGTAGGCACAGCCTAGCGCCTGACCTTCAGCATCTGGGCACAAGGAGTTGTGCATGGACTGTGAGAAAACTTGTGTGACTGAATATGTGACTTTCAGCTCTACCAAAAAATTGCACTGGTCCCAAATGACTGGCCACAGGGGGATAATCAAAGGCTGCATAACATGACATGTACTTCTCTCTTAAAGCTGATAATATCCATCCACTAGCATGTCACTGAATGATGATGATGGCATTAGTGTGACCACTGAATTGAAAGGAAGTTGTGGTGAGCTGGGGGCCAGCCTCTTCTTGCAGATAACCAGTGATAGGACAAGAGGGAATGGCTACAAGTTGCACCAGGAGAGGTTCAGGCTAGAAATTAGGATAAATTTCTTTTCATAAAGAGTGGTTAGGCATTGGAACAGGTTGCCCAGGGAGGTGGTGGAGTCACCATCCCTCAGGGTGTTTAAGGAAAGGTTGGAGGAGGTACTTAAGGACATGGTTGGCTGCCCAGAGTAGTGGATTCCCTGTCCCTGGAAGTGTTCAAGACTCAGTTGGATGGGGCCCTGGGCAACCTTGTGTAGATCCAGGCCTGGAGGTTGGTGGCCCTGCCTGTGGCAGGGGGGTTGGAGCTCTATGATCCTTGGGGTCCCTTCCAACCCATACCATTCTACGATTTTACGATTCTATGATTCTATGATTCTACGCTTCAATAAGCAATATAGGTATATATAGATTCTATGAGTTGCTTCTTTGACATTAATTTCTGCTTTTTTGAGGGCAATGGCCTACATTGACTTCATAATGCCAGAAAGAGATAGCTTCCCGCTATTTTGCAAAAACTAAATATGAATACTAAGAACTCATCCTTTTTATTTCCTTAGGGGGAAAGACTAGAGACACCTTCTCAATCAGATTTCTGCTTGGGAGCAACACGTCTTCAGTACATAACCAGCCTATGTGGAATAATAGGACAAGATATAACTCCTGGTTGCACTCCATGTCTGCCAAAAGCTGTGGTAAATGGACTAGGAGAGAGAAAACACAAAAGCATCTTTGTCCTCTTGCCACCATATACTTTAGACCGTAAAAAGACAATGAACCACAATTGCAGTTTGTGTCTTTTTATAGTAATTATTGGGAAAAAGACACAGGTATAAGCTTTGACTCTAGAGTTATATTTCATTTTTCTCAAAGGAAAAGAGATTATGGTTCCACACTTTCTTTATTGTTCTTAACTTGGGATGCTGCCAAATATCAGTGTTACTGTCACACCGAAAGAGCCCTGGATATTCCACTAGAAACCACAGACCTGCATTCCTTAGGTATTAATGAGATTTATCAATATTGTCCTGAGAATTCTCCCTAGACATTGGTATAAAACATAGCCCCGTGGTGTTACATTTCATGTTAAGGTATGGACATCGGCTCATCGGGAGATGTCAATGTATGTTGCCCAGCTGGATATTCTCATTTCTGTCTGTATCAAATTTTTTTCCCTAGTAAAAAAAAAACACTTATACTGGTTTCTTTGGACAATACCAGGGATGTACAGGGGGATGGGGATGACTATCAATTTTTCATGAGTTGGCTACTTCTTTGGACTCTAGGAGTAGGACACAGCTTCAGAGTAAGATGCCTGAATGTAGATATGTCCCTACAGATGCCATCTTGTGAGCGAGGCATTTAAACACCCTTTATAGTCAGCAGAAGCTCACTTTGGTTGCCCTTTGGGATGACCTAAAATACCTGCTTGGCTTCCAGTTGCTGCTCCAGAAAAAGGCAGGTCCTTTTTCTCATCTCCCCTGCAGATGTCTTGGGTATCTTAGGATTTCTGAGCTGGTGCCACACATTCTTTTTTAGGGAACTGTCTACCCCTTTTATCCAGATACTGCTAATGAATGTTTGGAAGTAGATGCATGTGTTTACATGTCCTAATATGAAACTGGACCTCAGATATATCACTGTTCTTTGGTTTTCCCTGCTTCCATCCCATCCTGGTGTGGACAGATCTCTCTTGCTCAGCTTTCCCCTAGAGGTGTTTCCTCAGGCCCACACTGGGTAGAAAGACAAGGCAGTAAACTGAGGTTATAGTGACGATTCACTGCTTTTCAGCTCCCTGTCCCTGGCTGGAGGGTTGAATCAGTGGAAGAGGATCATATGGGCTCTGTGAGGCCACTGTTGCACTAATACACACCAGGTTTGCCTAAAACAGTGAAGGGATTAGCTCAGAATTACAGTGTCTGTGGCAAGTGGAGGATAATTGATTCAAACATGCCAATTTTCCCACAAGGAATTTTCTTAACATATCAGTAAATGATGCAGTTAAATGTTTTCTCTCTTCTGCGTTTGCAGCTGCCTCTTCATTCCTCTTGTCTATCTGTGTCGTGGGAGACAAGAGCGACCAGCTGAACCATTTCATCCTGGTTCCTCTCCTTCAGGTGTCTCTTGGCAATGGGACTTAGTGTCTTGCCCTAAGCTGGGCTTTGCATGTAACCAAGTGCTTCCTTGGCACTGAAGAGAGAGTCAGCACTGTGCAAGCACGTGGGCAGTTATGATGCTGGCTGCGAAAAATCCCCGCCTAATTAATGTTAGAAATACTAATAGGTAACCACCTGCCCTTCTCACCAGCATCTCCTCCCTCAGAGGCCCACTGAATCACACTGTCCAAGGCCAGAAGGAGCCATTTCACCACCCGCTGTGACCTGCTGAGCTTTGCAGGCCATCTGTTCCTGCTCAGTTAACCCTGCATTGACCCATCTAAGCTGTCTGTGGCTCAAGCATGTCTCCCTGTACCCAGATGTGACCCAAAGGGCAGGTCTGGTACAGACATCCCACTGGTCCTCCTGAGGAATGCTTCCCCTTCTATGTAGTGATGTGCCCAGATCTCCATGGGTTTTACCCACCAGTAACCCCCGCAAAGCTGAGCTGGCCAAAGTCTCTGTTGTGGGGCAATGCCTTATTGTTACCTTCTCCTAGAAATAGATACATGAAAAAAGGGAGATAAAAGAGCATCCAGGAGAGGAATATTTTCATACATACTATACATCTTCTAACCTAGATGATGCTTTCAGCCTGTTGCCAAAATCTACTTAACACGTCACACAAACTTCACCTCCCAGACTGCAAAAAGTCTTACTCTGGGCTGCTATTACTGTCTCCTCCATGGCGAAATGCTCTGCATGATTTAGTTGCCAAAGCATCAAGAAAGAATGCTACAGGTTGGGATGAGCTTCATTCCAGAGTTTACCTATCTAAAATGATTAATGCATGCTTAATAACTTCAAAGATTTCCCATTTCTTCAGAAGGAGGGGGTTTCTTCAAAGCTTTCAGACAGAGAGTCTCCCTTTCGAATTGATGAAGGCATGGTCCCAGTGGAGATTTTACATTGCCAGTATGTACTCCTTCAAAGATTTCATTGTTGGCATGCTGTATTTGAAGATTTCCTGCCCTCTGTTACCCGTTCATTTCATTTATAAAAAAAAAAAAGGAAGAAAGAAAAAGAAAAAAGAACAAGTAAATCATATCTTTGGGGTCCCCTTCAAAGCAATTTCATGTCACACCCCTGAACCCCGGAGAGGAGCAGCGTACACTGAATTTAGGGGTTTGCTGTAGTGTAATTAGCATCTCTGAGGAAAAGAGCTTCTCTTTCCTAGAAGATTTGTTTTTCTTACTGGGAACTGTCTTTGATGTTCTTTGATTCAATTGCCAGATCATTTTTCAGATTAAATGCTGAACAATAAGTAATTCTTTAGCGAGTTCATCATTCAGCTGGAAGGTTTTTGGATTAAGAAGACACTCGCTTGTAATTCTAGAAGGATTTAAAGGTGCTTGCAAGAATATCAGAGCAAAAACTTCCAGGATTTTTAGAAGTAAAGGAAAATACTTATCACATGGAGTTGCTAGGAATGTAAGAGTAGTGACTAACTTGTTATTTCCTAGCTGTTTGTGGAAAGAAATGTGCAGTAATATTAACTCCTGGAACGCATATTTTAAAAGTTCGCAAGAGCTGCAAAATTTTATACCTGCTTCACTTCCACTACTCAGTCCTATCAATATAGTTTAAAGTAGATCTGAGAAAGATATAATTCTTCTAATGGTTTAATCAATTTACGAACACAGCTTTTACTCCTATTTTCCCCTGTGTAATAAATTGTTAATTAACTTGTGTCAGAAACACATGGAAAAAAAAACCACATCCCAACCTGTATAGGCTGCTGAGAAAAGGAGGTTATTTCTGAAACTATGCATAAATCTGTGCAAACCGGTAGAGATGAGTTTCCCAAACATACTCAGAGGTGTCCACATCCCAAATAAACAGTAGTGCTTTGCTGTTTTGAATGCCTGTTCTTTCTAGTTGTCCTTTGTTTTGCCCAGTGAGTGCATTCATCAGCTCTTCATGGCTCAGTAATTCATGAAATTCTCTTTCCATTAAAAATAAATACTGCATTTTATATCCTTGAGATGGACCCCATATTTGATTGTCTTTTCTATGGCAGTGTATATTGAAAACTATAAAATTATAATACAACTATTAATCCGCTGTATCTGCTTGTACCTAATTTTTATTAAAAATGTATTGTGCTCCAGCTGGCTCATAAATTACAATGCGGTTGAAAAGGCTCCAGTTGGATTACTTCTGAAGGGGAACATATTGAAATAAAGAAAGGCTTACTGATTAATATTTTGACTTTATATACAGTGTTACTAAGGTAGCAGCTTGATTACCATAGAAAAGAATTTGTAGTTAACTATATTGCAGATTTGGTGAGTGTAACAATGAAACTTGTGGAAAGTGGCATTTACCAAAGAAACTACATTATCATCACTGATCAAATCTTTCATGTCATCTTATCCTTTTATGAATGACATTAAAAAAACCCCTACTTTGTTTCAAAAGTAAATTAATACAGTTATAGGAATGTGGCAGAATCTGGAATCACACACCATCTGTTCTCTGTCTCTCAATTGCTACCACTGATTGTTTTTGATAGCGCTTCTAAAAAAATGCCTAGAAATAGCTGAAATAGCTTTGTCTTTAGTTTTAATGCCATGAGAAGCCAAACTGCATAATTATGTCTCATTTGGGAAGTAATGGGGAAGGAGAAATGAGGATATTTGGTTTAGAAACAACTAGGTGCCCCCTTTCCCTTTTGTGTTCTTACCAGTCAGCACGAGTTTGAGGGTAAAATATATACATCAAAAATACTCCATGGAACTCAGTGAGGGAACTGAGAAATGTCAGTTGAAAGGTGAATTATTCCAACTTCCACTTGCTGCTGAAGACCACAAACATGAGTTAAACTCACATGATGCACCCAGTCATGAAACTGGAGGCTGTGACTGGTGATGGGTGTCTGAAGGACAATGAGAAAATGGGCTGCTTTCTACAAGCAAATGGGCACACATACACTTGGACTACAGCCCCTATGAGGCCTGGGAGCTCCATTTCCAGCATGAAACAGTTTGATTTCAGATCCCTTTTTTTTTCTTTCCATAAAAAGCTTAGTTTCCAAAACAGCCTTTGTATTTTTTTGTCTCTCTCACATCTTCTCTCATTCTTTCTCACATATGCACACCATACTATGCTCCTTTTTCATCAATAAGATGATAGAGAAGGTGAATTTTCTCCTACATTTGTGAGTTAAATGAGAATAAAGCCCCTTTATTTTATGTTCTTTGTTCCTGAAGTTTTGCCAACAATAATGTTGGCTTTATTAGCTGTGTAGGATTGAAGATGCTATCATGGTGTCAGACCACATACCAAGATGCAGGACTGCACATGTTTTTAATTTTCCAGTTACTCGTCTTGTCCTTTTTGGTCAGCCAAAGGGTTGTGAGAATACCGTCAAGCAATGAAACAGAAATGGAGTATTGGAAACAGCAGTGGCAGCTGCATAACATAGGATGAAAAGATTACTTAATGGCTGCCTTCCACAATTTTCTGGGCCAGCCATATGAGGAGATTTACATATAGTCTCTTAAGATGTCAGTGTAAGAACATAAGCATTATCCTTGATGTACCATAATGCTGACTGACAAGATATACACATGATAAGACTACTTTAGAGAGTAAAGTGGTATTCCTTTTGATCACAGGTATTTACAGTCATATGTAAAGCCCAATTCATGCCCTTATTTATCTGATAGCAAATAGGCAGGACAGAGAGATTACTGGGTGGTGAAATAAATAAAAAGAGCCAGAAGGATTTTGATGCTCTGCAGTATACATGACTTTTTTTCCCACTTGGATAGACAGGCTCCCGAGTATTGGATTGATCTGTACACATGGTGTCTGGATGAGACACCCAGCACAGGGTATGGCCTTATATCA
>VZTU01020893.1:129035-172781 GCA_013400835.1 Zapornia atra | reverse complement strand
ACTCAGGATCTTGAACTCAACCACAAGGTCTGACACATCTTTAAAGTTGGACTGTGCAACTAGACATCGCCGTTTCTCTAGATGCAAGTGAAGAACAATGGGTACCTGCCAATTTCTCCTACTTACTTTAGGCAAAACAAGCCCCTCTCTGCGGTATCTGTTTCTCTATCTATTGACTACAGACAAAGCTTACATAAGAAGAAATCTTACCTGTTTTTAGAGAACATTAAAGGAGTCCCCACCCTTTGCATTATTCCAAACGACTACAGAAAAGAACAGAAAAGATCCTATGGACAACACCCTCACACTTCAGCTTAAAAAACATAATCCTTAATAATTGCAGAAAGCTACTTAAGAACCTCACTGCTCAAATGTAGTGTTGATGACGTGCAAGCAAGAGGTAAGAATGGGAATATGTGGTCTTTGTGGTTGTCCCAGTCAACAAGGATGGATGATAAACACAGAATACTATTCAGTAGAGTCAAAACTGAGGAAAGAAAATCAAGCAACAACCAGTTATTAAAACAAAAAAATTTCTCCTCAAACTTGGCATCTCCCGTTAACCACTAGTAGATAACATTCTGTTTTCAAAAGTTACCAACACTGAGAAGCACCCAGAGACACAGAGTCAGCTGATGCAAGAAAGATGAGTTATTGAAGGAGTGTTGCAAGTAGAAGAGCATATGCAACGATGCCATGAAATTCAGAGGGTGAGACAAAGGTTGAAGTATGAGGAAACATTAATACGAATCTAAAAAATTTTGGAACACTTCTTTTACTTTTTACAAAATCCATCTAAATTAGGACAATACCTCTTTGAAGTGTCACAGAAAAAGAAAATTTTGTAGTGATGCAGGTCCTGCTGCTGTGGGGAGGATGGGGAATGTTGGATGATTTCTTTACTTATGCCATGGCCATGAGGAGGGAATCAAAAGTATTTCCATACACTGGCAGCAGCTCCTATATGAAGTTGTTACACAGCAAAAATATCTAAGGTAAAACTTTCAAATTGCCTTGCACAACATGGTGATGCTCTATGGTAATTCACTAATTGAAATTCCAGGGGATAACTAGAACAGGGATTAGTTAAACTAACCAGAAAACTGGTAAGAAAAGCAGAGATTAACTCCTGCATTGTTCTACCTGAACAGAGGTTCCTCCAATCTGTTTTGTCTGGAAGAGTGACATACATTGTACCCTTCCATGTCCCTGCTGAGCACCTTTTATACATGCAGAACCTGAACACAGTGTTGATGAAACACTGCATACTACGTTCTGTTTCCCACAGCACAGGACTTCAAACCAAATCTCATCTCTGTCTTGTAGCCAGGACAATAAAGGTCCTGGCTTAATCTCTGGATAAATCCAAATATTGGAAACTTCTTGACTGAGTGTCAAAGAAAGGAATAGGCAAAAAGAGACTGAAAATTCAAGATACCCATCTTTTCCCTCTACTTGGGATGGCTCATTCCTTTTCCATTTCTTTCTTTTCCAGTCCTGGGAAGAAAAACACAAGACATTGTAATTTGTCCTCTTCTCAAGGAGTGAACATTGGATACTATAGGAAGATCTGCAGAGTGACAGTTCTTGCAGGGGCTTAAAGGTAAGGGGGTAGACAGGAATGGGAGTAGGGACACATATTGCCTTATCCTAAACATATAGGTAGTGTGATTGGTAGAATTACAGCACCATACACACACGCACATATACACACACAAGCTGTGGCAAGGGGTAGAGGGAGTTCAAAAATTTAAACCAAGCCCCAAACATAATATATTCTTTTTAAAAAGCANNAATATATTCTTTTTAAAAAGCAAATACATTTGGGGGCCAGTCTCAAACTATGGGGCCTGACTTGCTGCTTTTGAACCTTTAGTATTAGCAACACAGCTCTTTATGCTGTAATTATAACACTCTTAATTAGATTGGGAGATTGCTCCAAGATTCCTGAGACACCTTCTGTAACAAATAGACACCCCTAGGGCAGTCATATACATTTATGGATACAGCAATTTAAGTAACAGCTAAGAACAGCTCAAGTGGGTCTGGTGACATCACTGCAGTGAAAATTATTTTTGACAGCACCAGATGAAGCAAGTCATCCTCTTTTTTTTCTTTTCTTTTTTTTTTACCCCATCAAAATGCACTGATGTAATTTAAAATCACAATTGAGAAAAAACTCTCTTCTTTCAGTCATAAGCTATGGCATGCTTTCTGAGTATAAGGTTATAACAAAGTTGTGTTATACCAGAAATAGCTATACAAAGCCTTTTGCACCAGTAGGAAGCTATTTAATGCAGTCCTGACACTGTATTTTTCGCTTTAATTTCTGCATGCATGTAGTTATCAGTTCTCGTGGTGATATTTTAAGCACCTTCTTGATTGCCCTCCTTGGTTTCCACTTCTTTCCTAATGTTTTCTTTGCTAGCCAAATCTGATTTGGTTTTAACAGATATGAGACAGAGACTGCATAGCCTTGACAAATTCCCTCCTACAAAATTACTGAATTACAGAAGGCAATCCTTATTTCCGTAGACCTTGGTTGTTTTGCTTGACCTCCAGCAGGTGTCCAATTAAGTCTGAACAATTTATATGATATTCCCTTTCCATTGATAGTTCAAGAATTAAACTGATGAGATCTCTAGAGAAGGATCATCAGTGTTACACCTTTCGTCTTTAATTACACTGGTTGAAGATGAATGAATGTACCAGAAGAATCCCAGCTGGGAAGTAGCACACTTATTAGATAGTTGATAATTTAATATATGTTCTGAATTCTGATTATTTCTTTTAAATATCTGAAGAGCTTTCTACATATCTGATGACAAAATCTTAATACTTCTTCAGTTGGAGATGGACTGTATTCTATTCCTTAAAAAAAAACCCACCCTACAGACACAGACAAAGAACTGTGACTGGCATTAGAGAACAAAGACTTTTAGACAAGGTGAGTGAAAAGGTCCTGGTTAACGCATTCAATCTGTTGTTTCTAACAAATGCATGCTTATCATCTAAGAGAACATGTAGAGAAGCAGAGCAGAAGACCCCTAGAGGACCTCCTGAAGTCCCCGCCACAGAAGTCTCTCACTCCCTCTGCTCCAGCACTGTAGCTCCAGCATCTCTTTATGTATTTTACTTATAAGAATGTTTTATTTGAAACAAAACTCTAGGTAAGTTCAAATTCAAGAGAGAGTCACAACAAAATGGACTTAATAGGTAGAACCAATAACACAGACACCTAACATTAGGTCTCAGTAACTAGAGCTACTTGTCTGGGCTGCTTATAGTCTGTTGAAAGAAACAGGCACGGATGTAACTCCTTTCATTTTCAGGAAGATGTATAGAAGAGGCCAGGTAGTACTGCGGAAGTAGCATCCTCAGGGGTCAGTGTGAAAGTTGCTGAATTATTTCAATATTGCACTGAATTATTTAGGCCTTGCCCAAAGCGAACTGAAGTTAAGTAACACTACTAGATTTTTTTTCTAATATCTCAAGCTAAATAGGAACACACTGACCTGTTTTACTCAAGTAAACTCATTGACATATGAACCATGGCTTTGTTCAGTCCTTCAGCTCTTCCTCTGTAAGGGAAAAGATATGTATCATAGCTCAGCGCCTGTGCTCCTTCATTCTAGACTCCAGTGCAGACAAACTGAAATGCTGAAGAAACCATAATCTCTGTTCCAGAAACTAAACCTCAGATCTTCTACTCACACACTTATTTTGTAAGCAGGCACAGCTCAGAGAAGAGATGCTTTGGTATGATTGTGTGGGTAACTTGACCAATCCTTCCACTGGGCATATTTTTAAGCTGTAGTCTCATGTTCTTACCGATTTGTTACTTCCCAATTGTCCAAAATGAGTTGAGTGACTCACAAAACCAGGAAAAAAATCTGCTCACATACATTGAGTTGGCATGGCACAAAAGGACTCAAACACGGCCACTGAGAACCAAAAAGAAAATGAAGGGTCATAGCACTAAGGTCTCACAACTTTTTTGATTGTTTGTACAATCCTACAAATAGAAAATCCACCCACAATATTTTTTTACTTCTGTTGTACTGACATGATCATCTTTATGCCAAGTGGCAGGACTAGCTGGTAGTAAAAAAATGAACCAAGAGATCAGAAAACAATAATTCTTTCTGCCTCTGGAAATCTGAGTGTATTGTGACATTTGAGAGGAATATTGTGGTGTTCACTTTATTTATGTTGTGAAGAACTTGAAAAGCTTCTGCTTCCAACTAGATATTCTCCATTGACACGTCCAAAGTAATCACTGATAATACTCATAGTTAACTTTGAGGACCATGAGGTAAGACCCTCCCTTCATGCAGAGTAAGTTTTACAGAAACATACAGACATAGCTACAAGTGCCTTCAAGCTTTTTTTTTTAATTATTCTTCCATACAGGAAAGAATCCATTCTGCTATTTCAGCTTCACTCTGTTATCAATTATAAATGTTTTACAGCTCAAGCACAAGATCAGTCAACCGAGTGGCTTAGTAAATATGTTATTTATACAGTTATTTGTTAAAATGAGCTTCATTGCATTACAGAATGTTAAGACAAATTGTTGTGCCCTTTAGATTCATTATAGATGACAAAATATGAAATAAATCTTAAATAGGTATTCACCTTTCATCACACAGGAACATAGATGGTTAGATCTTATCAACAGGGGAGTCTTTTTAATCTTCTTCCTTTATTAACCACAGAAGAAAATGATTGTTGTTTTTCCTGCCTCTCTCTTTAAAAAGCCCTATAATCCTTGTTGGGGGGTTTAAGTAGATCTTTCAAGTAAGGAACAAATCAATCTCTAGTGAAGGGAAGCCTAACTAGCTTTACTGACTCTGGCCTGCCAGGTACTATCTCACAGTGAGACATTAGTTACGCGTCAAAGACAAGCCAGCTCTTTATAAGGGTACTTTACTGTATACAAGCAAGGAGTGCATTATCTTATCATCTGGTCTTGTAACTTCCTGCTTCATTGTGCTGCTACAGATTAAAAAAAAAAAGACTTAGGACATAAATGTCATCTTCTGTGTCATTAACCCAAAATCTATTAGAATTTTATTAGAAAATAAGTACTAAGACAGTACAGCTACATTTCCTCCCTTATGCTGTGCTAAATTGCTTGTGAAAGTGATATATTATGATTCTCACACTGCATCCATTGCAAAATATGGAAGACAAGACCACATACTGTGTAAATTAAATGGTAATGTTAAATTTGCAATGAAGCAAGGAACATCTCCCTAAATCTCCAAGCAGGTTCTACAAATTTCCCTTTTGTAGTATACTGATAAATAAATAAATTGTTTCCTTCTAGGATTAAGCAAATGGTATTAGCAAACTTCCTTGTTGACAGACCCAGGTCACAAGCTATTAACCTTTTTTTTTTTTTTAGAGACCGTTTTTTAATGACTAACCACCAGAAAAGAAAGTGTTGCTGTATTTCTCTGCTTGGGGCAGGCAGTTCCTTGATTATTAAAAGTCAGAAAAGTCTTCAGAAAGAAAATACATTTCTGAGCCAAGAATTTAGAGGCTGTGAAATGTTATTAAGGTTTCTGCAATAGAGAAAAGGTTTCTGCAGAACAGAAAAGGTCTCAGTTCATTTAGGTTTTTAAAAAAACATATTAGAAAGCAGAAGTCAGAAGGGATTCAATTTATTCCTGTGTAACTGGTCAGCACAAGGTTAAATGAAGAGGTTAAGTTATGCATGGACTTTGGGCACCTCCTTAGGGGTCAGTTTTACCCAGCACTCAGCACATGAAAAAACTGCAAAGGGTAGACCCAAAAAGCCAAAATGGTGCATCGAGTAGCAGGCTTAAGACTCTGTAGGGAACTCTTTGCTCACAGGTAAAGTTGTCAATCTTAAATTTTCTGAATTAGTAAAGAGATCACCTCTAATTCTTGTACGATGAAATCAAACAAAAGTCCTGCCCTTCAAGACAACTGCCCTAAGTCCAAGGCTTCACCTCCACAGCAACCCACAGAGCTTCAGAGCAGTTTCCAGGCACAGCTAGCAAGTCTCTCTTCTCCACCTTGAAATTATCAGGTTCTCCCAGCAGGACCCAGGTAGCCTCTTGTAAAGAGCCCGTTTCTAATTCTTCTGCTCCCATGGCTGCGGATGGTGATGATAGTCCATGAAGCTTTCAATCTGCGCAAAAGAGCGCCGGGAGAAATTAAAGCTCTTCAGGCTGGAACTGCTGCTGCAGAATATAATCAACCCATCCAACACTGGCAGCTGCTTTCCAGCCTTTGGAGATTTGAGCGTGTGTAGTGGGACACAGACTTCAGAAATGAAAACAGCCTGCAGGTGGGAGCTGAAGCAGCACATTTTAAATCCGGTCTTACTGGGACTAAAGTCCTTCTAGTTTGGGTCCCAGTTCAGGCCCATAACAGATCATGACCGGGTCCAGCAACCCCTCAAAGCATTTAACGCTGAAAAATACTGCATTTAAAAATAGGAGTGGGCACGTGACAAAGGGAAAACCTCAGGGAATAGTTCAGCCAGAGATAGTCCCTGCTCCCCCAACAGCACAGGCACCCTTCACTCTTACAGCACGGCACCACAGGGTCACCACACTCCTCACATCTTGAGGCTTGACAATATGGAAAGAAACTGCGGCACTGTGTGTGTGCTGCTGCACTGTGGAAGTCAAGCAGAAGAGAGAGGAAAAAATAACCCCACTGTTATACACTTATATGCCAGATGTACAGCAACCCATATGTATTTATACCATGGAGTACATCTCAGGACTGCAGAGGTCCAAAAGAGGGTTCTACCATAAAAAAAAAGGTATTGTTCCCTACGGGAAGAGAAGGGTCACCAAAAAAATATATCTGGGTGAGTACCAAAAGTACCCTAGTTGATAAGTACCCACTTGCACCAATCAAGCAGCGTGGCCTTGTATCAGAGCAGAATGTGGCCTTGCAGAAATCAGGGCTTCTCCTGCCCACACTGTGGAAAGCCAGGGTTGGGTAGAGTCAGAGGAGGGCTAGGAGTAGGAACGGCTCTATGTGATGTGGCTTTATATACCCTACAAGGTATAGACAGCCCCCATGCTCAATAGCTCCTCAGCAGCAATGTCACTTTATGGTCAATTCAGTCTTTTGAAGTGGTAATTATTTGCTGATTCAGTCCCAAACTGGGTATAGTGACTTCAAAGTGATGGTTTGGTATATATCCGTGTCACAGGAAAAAACAAAGCTTTGATCCAGTTACCTGCTCAGCATTAGTGATAGGTTTAGCTATCTGATTTTGAAGAAATGAGGGGATAAAATACACCCAAGTATGGAAAATGAGATCCATTATTCTTCACAGTTAATAAATTGTACCTGATTCTCTTTGTCCAGAGACAGAAAAACCATAACTAGAGCTTCAAAGGTACTGGTGTTGCTGTCATTGTCAGAAAGGCTGTTTATGAGCACACTTCATCAAAGGGCATTTCATCTGTGCATACACACACTTCACGTTCTGCTGCCAAAGCAATGTCAGGCTGGGTCATATGCCTTCAAGGCAACTTTAACTTGGGCACCTTTCTTCAAAAGACATTAAAAACGATTTACATTTTTCCTCCCAAATCAGCGTTTTTGGTATCATTTGTGCCGGTGCCAAGTTCCCTTCATTCTTCACCTCTCTTCTGGCCCGCCTTTCCCCTCCCTTGTGTGCTCCTGAATACCACTTTCGTGCCAAGAAACCCGTATTGATGAATGCAAAGTTTGTTCAGTTTAGGAGAGGAAACTATATTGTACAGCCTTCTATGTAACCGACACTAAAAATCTATCTAGCATTGGCTTATATCTTTCATGAATAAGAGTCATTTTTCTGAAAAGGATACTTTCTTTATGAGTGACACATACCCCAAACTTGGACTTCAGCCATTTTTTTCTCATTACATTTCTTAACTCATATTATACAGTGTATGCCAAGATGACAGAAAGTGACACACTGTGACCTCTGTCCTGCCAGGAGGCAGCTGAGGCTTGATGCAGACTTTTGGGTTTTGAAAAAGCACTCAGGTACAGTGGTGATTATTTCACATTGATTACTGTTCTTTACTGCTGATAGTATTTTCCCTGATGAACTTTTTCCCGTCCGTGTGCCTTTTCCGTCAAGGTAAATTATTAAACAATTCATTTAGTTTGTTCGAGGGCTGTTGGTTTGTTTTGGGGTTGTTTTTCCTTTCTCTGAAATACATTTAATTTACCATGCATTAAAGTGTGGAGCAGAAATCACAGTACAATTTCAGGAGAAATTATTCAGAGAGCAGGCAAGAACTGCACATTATTCATATCGCGCAGAACTTGATAATAAGTTATTATTCCTCACTCTCAGAGGGGTAAGCTGAGCCATGAGAAGTGATTGCTGAGATATTCCAATGCTTCTGAGGACATAATAGTGTGTTTCCAATATGGCTCAGCATACTATCTTCACTTATATTTATTTGTCCATCGCCAAGCACACGGACGGACATGAGGGCACTAAAGTCCTTTCAGATGTTGATGACTCACACTCTTTAAATATGTCACATGCCCGGACAAATCCACCTTGCCATAGAAGGCACCAAATGCCATTAGATTAAGCAGATGTTCCCAGCCAACCTGACCATGACCCCAAAGTGATCCTCATCTATTTTGGATTTATCAACTCATCAAAGGCTCCTGCTCCTGCCAATGAGACTTGGGGCAGGCGATTCAAAGAGGTCATTATATAATGACCAGGCCCTTGAGCTAATGGAGGCAGAAAATACTGCCTCCAGGGTAGGACCACAAGGGGACCACAGCATGACCAGCGCCCTTTCCTACTAGGGTGCTGATCCACCACATCTGAGAAGAGGGACCCTCAAGACTGTGATAGGTATCAACCAGCTGGTGATCATTGGATAAGGTGAATGTATCAGATCTTGGATCCATCCAGGAAGACCTTTTGGGAACAGTGGGAGGCAGGGTTCTGACATATGTCCAGATAGTTCCATCAGGAAGCCAAGATAGAAGGAGACAGAGGTACCCTCAACATGTCTCAACCAGGACTGGGGATCTGTGCTGAAATGGGGCTCCTTGACCATGGGCAGGGAGTACATGAGTGGTGATGGAAACAGAGGCCTTTGGGGTCTTATGTCCCTGACAGTGCCCTGACAGTGGCAGTAAATACCAAGGTTAGCCAGCCAGTAACCAGGATACTGTCTTAGTGTTCAAACACCAGAACACAGGTGGTCCAGGTAGTCACAGGCATCTGGAGGGTAGGACCTTCAGTCAAGCATATATAATTTCATACGAGATCACATACCAGATATCAACAGCTTCAAGAACAGAAACAGATTAAAGCAAAGAATAAGTTTACTCAGTGTTTACAATTTTGTTCCAGGAGAATTCCTGGAACACCAAAACTTAGCAATATAGCATTTCACCATAAATGGCCCATAACTCATTAACTCATAAAAGATGCTAGAGTCACAATCATCTAAGTACTAATAATGTCAAAATGTGGAATACCGAGGAGGTTGTACTACCAGATGTTTACTCAGTAACCTTTTAGGAGCTTTACATATGAATTATGTTATGAAAAGGGAGGTTAGTAATGAATACAACTAGCTGATAAAGAAGTATTGTAGGAGTTTATTAGAAATGCAGACCGTGTCAAGCCCCCTACTGTAATCACAGAATAATAGAGGCTGGAAGAGACCTCTGGACATCATCTAGTCCAATCCCAATCATGAATAGAATAACTTCTTTATCTCTAAGAGAACAATTGGAGCAGATCACTGGACAGAAAAGACCCTCTTTATGGAGTGCTCAGACGCCAAGAACTGCTCAGCCAACAGCCCTTTTCTGCTTGGGTGGGATCTCCAAGCACTTTATATTTTGCTGTCGGAGACTTACACAAGCCTAAAATTAAGGTGATGGTGTCTGTTCCACTTCAGGTAAGTGCCTAAATGTAGCTCTAAATGCCCATATTTAGGTACACTATTTTTCAAAATTCATTCATCATTTAGATTACCAAATATTCACCGCAAACACTTTTGGGTTATCAGGAGGAAGAAAAACCACAGAATCACAGAGTTACAAAGTTGGAAAAGACCTTTAAGATCATCAAGTCTGACTGTTCCCATCCTATGCTAAACTATAACCCTAAGTACCTGATCTACCCTTTTATTAAACACAGGGAAGGTGACTCAACCCCCTCCCTGGGCAGCCTGTTCCAGACGCTGACAACTCTTTCAGTAAAAGAATTTTTCCTAACAGCTAATCTGATCCTGCCCTGGCACAGCTTTGTGCCATTTCCCCTTGTCCTATCTCCTGTCACCTGGCTGAAGAGACCATCACCCACCTCTCTACAACCTCCCTTCAGGTAGTTGTAGGTGGTGATAAGGTCTCCCCTCAGTCTCCTCTTCTCCAGGATAAGCATTCCCAGTTCCCTCAGCTGCTCCTCATAGGATTTGCCCTCCAGCCCCTTCACCAGCCTGGTTGCCCTTCTCTGGACTTGCTCAAGGACCTCAATGTCCTTCTTATGGTGAGGAGCCCAGAACTGGACACAGCACTCAAGGTGTGGCCTCACCAATGCCAAGTACAGGGGCAAAATCACCTCCCTAGACCTACTGGACACAAAATGTTTTATACAAGCCAGGATGCCATTGGCTTTCCTGGCCACCTGAGCACATTGCTGACTCATATTCAGTTGGCAGTCAACCAACACCCCAGGTCCTTCTCTTCCTGACAGCTCTCTAGCCAGTATCCCCCAAGCCTGTATCGCTGCATGGGGTTGTTATGTCCCATGTGCAGCACTCTACACTTGGCCTTGTTAAACCTCATCCCATTGGTCTCAGTTATTTTGTTATGTCACATCTCTTGTTGCCTTCAAGAGTTTTACAGCATTGTGGTACCTCACTAGTTCTGTTGTAAACAGGGACAACTTCTGACAAAGGAAAAATCAGCAATTTGGGCAACAGACCTCTGAAAAGTGCAAATTTCCAATCCCAAGAACAATGGCAGCCTGGGCAGAGAATGGACTGAGAGCAGCCCTGAGGAGAAGGGCTTGGGTGTGTTGAATGATTAAACTCAGCATGAGCCAGCAATGTGTGGTTGCAGCCCAGAAAGCCAACCATGTCCTGGGTTGCATTAAAATCAGCATGACCAGCAGGTCAAGGGAAAGGATTCTGCCCCTCTACTCTGCTCTCATGAGACCCCTACCTGGCATATTGCGTCTGGCTCTGGGGTCCCCACTACAGGAAGACATGAAACTGATGAATTGAGTCCAGAGGAACCACTACAGCGAGCTTGGTGTAAATTTGCTGATGCAAAAGTGGTCTTCAGTGATACCAAGATGCATGCCGCTGTAACCCCAGTAATAACTGACTTGGCAATTTTCTTTTCCAGACAATCTAGCTCAAAAAAGGCAGAGAGTCTTTCTGTATTGTTTAGCTGTTAGGGAGCAGGGAATAAATGAAGCATGTACATGCATGTGCACAACTTTTGTATATTGGGAAAGTTGCCTGTCCTTCACTTTCCCATTTATTAAACTTATTTTGACAGGTTCTTGCACACATGCTTGGACAATTTTTAGAAGTATCATCGATCTAGCTGCAGTTGAGTTGCTCTCTCTCCGCGACTGAACAATTTCTTTTAATAAATGAGTGATATGGCTGGGTGTCATCAACCTACCGCAACATTTAATAGATATTCATAACATATATTAGTCATGAGCAAGTTTACAAAGGATTCCATCCTGCAATGTGTGGAAAATACTCAAGTCTCCTTGAAATCAGGTTGAGATTTTTGTCCTCCCATGTGTGGCATTACAAGCACCAGGTCTTCTTTCCGGACATTAGAAAAACCTTTTCTGAAGCATTGTATGAGCTAAATGGACAGTTTGTTTTACCACGACCCCATTACTTGTGGACTGCAAGATTTATTTTTGTTTTAAAAGCTGAACTACAAAAAGAAGCGTTCCACCAACTTTATCCCAGGTACAGAAGTCTGCCCTGAAACAGAATTTTCTCTGGCTGCTCTTAATCAGAGAAATGCTCCTTGGCATATAAACACCCATATGAAAATAAAAGTGTTGGCATTCCTTTCCAGATGCAGAAGTCAGAAAAACTTTGTGAATTAAAAATTAACCAAGTATATAAGAACAATAACACAGCTTCCTATAATTCAGCAACCTATTAAAGTGAAATATGGAATTACAATTAAGATTAATGGGAGCCAACTAGAATGAATTTCAATCAGTTTTATTTTGAATGTATGTGGCCTCCTTTTCATCATTTATGTGAAATTATCAAATCTAACCTCATTACTGTTGTTTCTTCCCTCTCACATCAAATATAAAGCATGCACACAGAAAGGAACACTGTGTTCCAATGAGCACGATGCACCCTTTTTGACATTTTCCCACCAAAGCAAACTCTAAAGAAAATACTCCACTATGCAAATGTTTGAATACAAAGTACCACAGAATATATAAAATCAATTAGTCTCTACCATGTTATTAAAATTATTATTATGCCAAGTCCTTAATATGGAATTTTAAGAATAAAGTTCAAATTCCTAACATGTAAGAAAAGGGAAACCAACTAAGAATGTTGAATCCTAAGAAAGTATTGCATTTCTTTCTTTTTACACAACAGGAAGGTAGCACAGCTGAAGTACACATAATTGTGCTCACGAAATATACACCACCAGTTTGTCTGGTCTGTTCACAGATATATTCATGCTCTGCTGCCTAGTTTTGGGCCACTTCTTGACATCAGATAGTATTGTTAGATATTTCAAAAGATGACACCCAAATTCTATACACCACAACAGATGATGGTCCTTTCACCCCATCAACATCTCAGTTTTGGAGTTCATTTTCACCTTAAGAAAGTGATTTTCGGTACCACCTGGAACCTTGCAGCTTGGGTCTAGTAATCTGCTGTTTCACTTTCAGACTGAAGAGGTTACAGGACTTTTATTTACCTTTTTTTTTTTTCTCCTGAGAGAGAAGTCTTGAATAGTGAAGCTTATTCATGAGCAATACTGAAATTCACGGGGGCTGAATGTCACAATATTTAATTAGTTTTCCAGTTACTTCATTCTCCTGAACAGTTATGCAAGAATTTAAACATGATAAAAAGTATAAACTTTTTCTTAAATCACAAAAGTTAGTGGAAAAATCACTGGAAATGAGTCCTTTTATTTTTCAGAAAATTGAACCTAAAACTTGGTAGAGGCCTAAGAGTGGGATACTTTGGCTTCTGAAAGAGGTTCCTCTACGGCCCCTCACCAGTGTGTGTCATAATATTCAAAACTACTTTCCTTTCTTGCTTCTTCTGTATTTATACTCTGGGCTCATTTGTTTGTAATGTCCTATGCTATAATTGTTTTGCCTCTGTAGCCCATGATGAAATGTCATATTAGATGATACTGTAAACTCGAAGAATATTTAACAGCCATGAAAAAGCTATTCTTCACTCTCTTCTTTCTTCTATATGTTAATGTCCCCTTGTCTCCTTCAACATAATCTAGGTTATTTTAGGAGTTCTTTACCTCTGGACATGCCTTCAAATCTCATTATGCAAATCCAGGATATGACAAATAGGCAAAAAGAATATATCCAAGTTATTAAATGAGAAATCAGCATTCTTTTCAAGAAGGTGTTAGATACATAGTAATAGGAATTAGAACTGTTAACTGAGAATCAATTTCCCAGCTGTCAGTTTAACAAACAACAACAAAAGTTTTTTAATCAATTCACTTGGCTACCTGATGTTTCCTTCAACAAGAGGCATTCTTCATATCACAGGCTCTTGGGAGAAGAGATGACAAAGCCCCTGTACGTGGGCAGAATGTCTGTAACAGGAGACATCCTGCTAACAGCCCCCTGTAAGATTCCATCTCTGATGCCCTGCAAGGGGGTCAAGCAGGAAGTGGAAGGTGTCCAGCGCTGAGTGAGAAAAGGAAATGGGAGAAGTACAGTTGCAGGGAGCAGAAAAAAAGCAGTTGGTGCCAGTAGGCTGTAGGACTGTTGATTTTGGTTTGCAATTACAACTGGCAATCATTTTGAACCACTATTGCCTTTTTTTTTTTTAATTATTCAGCTATGATTGCAATTACAAGCCAAAATCAGCAATCCTAATAACAGAGCTCAGCTTCTGATGAAACAGAAAAACTCCTGAGTGTTTGGAACCTGACCTTACAACCCTGAAATTTAACAGGAAAACTGATTAACAAGAAAATCTTGCAGATCACAGGTTGGGTGCCAACACATTCATGGCTTACAACTGTAAGAGTAAGAAGGTTACAGTGAACACTGCTGACGATTTCTTTTGGAAACTGAACTACAGTGAGCAAAGTCAATGCTTACCAAAGCAGCAAACAATTTCATGCACCTTTTTGCTGTAGAGCTAAGTCTAAGGCAACTGGGTGTCTCAAGATGAACCAAAGCCTAAGGCTTTCTAAAACAGTGAACATTTTTGAAAACGCATGTGACTTAAAACTCATTGAGAACCATCTCAAGTACACAACAAGCTCGTCAGCCTTGTTAAGATTTTACAAGTACGTATTTTGAAATCTACCTGCTAGATTCATCCAACACCACAGGTTCAAATAGGATGCAAAAAGTCCATTCTAAGCTTGTAAGAAGTGGTCACAAGCACATATTCGAGCACCTATGTTGATATCAAGTACATTTAGTCCTTTTCTGCTAAATAACATGTCTTTCACTTCACAGTCACCCTTGAAAATAAAACAAAAATAGACTGCAAAAAGATATAGAAAATCAGGCTGGAAGTGACCTCAAGAGTAAATCTAATCCTTCCCCCACTGAACTGTACCTAAGCCATGCCTGACAGGGATGTTCCTCAGGCAGAGATCCCACAACCTTTCACAGACTGTGCTACAGTTTTCCCATCTTTGTTTTCATTACCTTATTACCAACTTCGAACATATATCCTCACTGCTCCAATTAAAGCCTGATATCTCTTGTTCTATCAATAGAACTTGAAGGGAACAGTTTCCTCCCTCCTTTAAGTGGTTCAAAGACTGCTATGTTTCCCTCTAATGTTCTGTACATAAATGTCTGAATTTCTTCAACCTTTTTATATAAATTGCATTTTACACTCCTATGATTAATCTTTTCAGCAATCTCTCCAGTTGAGCCAGGCCCTTCCCAAATGTTAGTACCCAAAACTGGACATAATATTCCAAACAAGCCTTTACCAACACTTCGTAGTGAAGGAGATATTTTCACATACCCTACAGAAAATATTCCTGTGCAGCTATCCTGTTAACTCACAACAAAGCTACATTTTTTAATCTCGCTCAGTATGTGGATTACCTCTTATTCTCTCTCTGTGTTAATGTGAGATTATTCCTGTGTAAGCCTAATAGCTTGAACTTCTTGTTGAACTGCATTGTGCTGCTTTAGACTGCCTCTTTAAATTGACAAACTCTATAACCTAACACTCTCCTTCAGCACCCACCTTAAATATTGGTATCAGCTGAAAGTTCATGAAAATACTGAAAAGTGATACTGAGGTTTCTGATAACTGCTTTCTAAATACAGTTTTCCAGTGTCAAACTAGTCTTTGTGGCAATTAGATCTGTAGAGTGTTTTCTTAGCTAGTTTATAAAAAGTCATGAGACATAATATCAGAATTTATCAAGAGATAGCAGCATTTCATTGCCTGTTTCTTTCCTATCTATAAGGGCAGGTATCACTTAGTTCAAGAAAGAAATTAGATAATGGACATAATTTGTTCTTGGCAAATAATCCATGATGCCTGTTAACTCATTTCCTTTTTATCTCCCTGGTGATTAAAAATACTTTGACTATTTTTTCCAATATCATTTCAGAAACCAAAGCAAAACAGACCAGTCTACAATTTTAGTTCGTCATGTCACCCTTTTTCAAAGTTAGAAACCATGGTTTCTCTTTTCCAGTCTTCTGTAAGAATATGCATCTTCCAAAAATTATTCAAGATAACAATAACTCAAAGGTTGCTTCTGCCAGGCCTTCAAGTTACAATGACTGTCCTGAGACATGAAACCTGTTTTCTTCCTGAAAACATTCAAGAGCTATATATTCTGTAATTGGCCTATAACTTTTCTTACTATTTTCTTCTGAGGTTAGTTTTGTTAAATTTATGAGCAGAGCTGACTACTTCAGTGAAGACCAACACACACACACAAAAAACCCACTAAGCCTATCAACCATTTCAACCTCATCTTTTGGCAGCTTCTTTTTCTTTTAATAGTGAATCCAGTTTTCTCCTTGGTCTTTCTCTTGCTGCTAGTATAGAAGAAAAGTTTTCTTACTGGCATTTCTGTTCCTCACTACTTTAACATGGTGGTTATTGACAATGTGATAACATGAGCATTAATTCAAACAGTTGGTGTCAGAAGTACAGGGTATGTTGCAGTACTTTCAAGTGCAGTTCCAGTCAGCTGGAGGGTGTAGGTGCACAGCAGTCTGCCTTGCAGCAGTCACTGGCATTTAGGGGTGCATAGTGGAGCTGGTGGTTGCATATGTTCATAAGTGGAATGACAACTAACATCATGTCACATGCCAAAAAAGAGGTACCATCAAAGGAGACCAGGAGAGCAGACAGCACTCTAATGTATGCCACCACATTGTCTCCCTCCCTCTCTTCTTGTTGAGCACACTGGAGGTCAAATGTGAGACTAAATAGTGGGATAATTATGCATTTGGTGGGTTTACTGCACCTTGTGAGACAACCCACCCTGTCGTATCTACTTGCAGTTGCCTCCACTGCGCCTGGTGATGAATGCAGGTGCTGTTAGCCTGCTTCTGCCCTAAGCTCCAGGCAGACTGCGAGGTGGACCAACTGGCTCCATTTCTCTCCGTTTTCTTGTCAGTTACTCTGCCTGTAAATAATAGAAAACCTCTCTCCACCATGCCTCCCCCTTTCTCTGAGCAATGCAATTGGAGCTGTGTCAGGACAGCTAGTTCTTTCTTTGCTCTGATTGCACAATAATGAAAGGATGGGAAACAAAGACTACCAACTTTTGAGATTAATCCCCCTTCTGTTCTCAGCTGTCAGACCTACTTATTTTTTCCTTTTTTCAGCTAAATCAGGTCATTATACTACAAATCTTTGCTATGAATGAAAGATTAAACTCAGGTATTTTATTTTCATCAGGGCATAATATTCAGCACAGGATAATTGGCTATAGTTTCATCTGGATATTTGTATGGGGCCTCCTATCAGATTCCACTAAACCCTTTCTGACCCTTTCCATTTTGCTGAATTCCTTTGGATCTTACTGTAGTAGAGTCCTGGCAAACAGAATTTTGCACTCAATTATACCTATCTCCACATCTGAGATGTCATGTTTTCATGAAGCCTCTTTAAACAATCAAGAGAATTAAAAGGTCTTCAGGGGTGCTTTGTAATAAAAACAGTAATAGAAAAGAAAAAAATCCATAACCTAAGTGTTTGTCCTTGACACAGTCAGTATTTTTTCTACAACGAGAAGAAAAAAAGAGAAAGAAAAAAAAAAAAAGCAGGAAATAAGAAAAGGCTTTCAGACTACATTTAACGGCTTCAAAGCCAACAATAAAAGTACCAGTTAAACCAGAAGACCAAGAAAGCATAAGGTCATCAAAACCAAAGCTCATTGAGCCAGTGTATTTGGATAGATGTCATCACCACTTTGTCTGTACAGAGAGTGCTATGTTGTATATAGAGAGCAGAGCTCATGCGACCATAAAATTAAAACCAAAAAATATCCAGTCTGTTATGGTGGTGTTATGAGAAGCAGGCGGCTTTCTTATACATGAATGGACTCTCTAGTGTGAATCTACCTTGATGTTTCTTACTTTACTGATTACTTTACTGGCAGTGTCTTTTGGTTTGTTTTTTTATATAAGACGCAGTCACAGAGGGAATGTATTTTCTCAACCAAGAAAAACTGGCTTTATGCCACTTCTGCTGTACCAGAAATCGACCCAACAGTAGCTTTGGGATTTAATTTGAACAGAGAGAGACAAAGCATGACAGAAGCTTGTAGCATAAAAAGCCCAACATGGGTCTCTGCTAAAGCATAGGAGATCTTTGCTGTAGCAACAAATCAGAACATTTCTAGACTTAGTGTTTCTGTTCATGTTTGCTTTGCTTTTTCTTTAAAAAAGTATCAATTTAGAAGCAAAAGCCTACTATAAAATTCTCTTTCAGAGGTAATAAAAGGCAATGGGACTGGCTGATGCTTGAAGTCCTTGAAAAGTTATGCCTCATATGTTAAAGCCTAAAAATGTTTATGAAACTTTTTGGGTTGTTTCTCTCAGAAGTATCAGATTTTCATGATATAAAGGTCATGGAAGGAGTTCATGTCAGACTAGATCCCATACAGGCCATTTTGTGGAAATCTACTGCTCATGTCTCCTTTAGGAGACATGTCTTCTCTGATTGATATAATTGAGCACTTTTACAATTTTGTCCTTTGGCTGAGCTTTGAGTCTCTATCTGGGAAATAAAATACTCCATCACAAGGAGCATACAAATAAAGAAGAAACAGAAAAGTACAATGTTCTGGTGACAGGAATGGCAAAGCATTGCTCAAAGCATGCTGCTGGACAGGGGTTGAACATTCTACCATGGTACCCCAAAGTCACTGCTCAGGTAGGACCGGGGCTTTCATACAGCACGCACAGTCCTAAAATGCCAAGCCACAATTTACATCCAATGTTGTAAGGGGCTTTGTCAACAGTGAGTAAGTGAGTGAACTATAGGAATGAGTAAAGAAATAAAGACAGGCAAAAAATACTTGCAAATATGACTCAGAAATTACTTTATCTTCTAGAAATTTTGAATTTCACTCCTCTGTATTTAGATATTGAAAAGGCAAGAATGGCAGGCCTCTTTTCCTATATAGCACCAAGGGTAACAGAGACTTTCTTTTCCTGGGCAGAGAGCTGGGAAAAGGAAAAAAACCAGAGAGTTCTGATTGGCTACAGCTCAGCTGGAGGACAGGGAGGGATAAGAGAGTGCGGTTGGTCACCAGGAAGACCCATCCCAGCACCCATACGTGACACCAAAACCCTGTTCTATCACATAACCCACATAAGAGAACTTCCACTTACAGGAACAGGAGTTCCCATGGATGTACAGGTAGGTTCACTGAGTGTCACCCTGCTGTACCAGCCGTGCTCTAAATAGAGTACACATTTGGCCCAAATTAATCTTCCTTGATCACATTGTGTGCAGCTCCCTGTTGCACATAAACTAATTCTCTCAAAATGTCAGCACTGCTCATTAGCTGACACCAAACTAATTTTTCCTAATGGGTCAGCTTTGATTTGAGTCTTATCCTGCTATGCACTCTGAACTTCCATTCTCAGTGAATAGAGGAGGGACTGCCTATCTGTCTTTCCACACTTAAACATCAAGTTTCCGCATTTATTTTTATTTAAATACACAAGACTCAAGCTTTTTCAGAAGGACTGCTCTGCAAAGTAACTGGAAGCCAGTTTACCAGTCAGTGCTGCTATTCACAGAGGTAGATTATAACCCTTCTCGCTATGGCTGCTGTGGGCATTGCCAGGATTGCTGCTGAAAAGCTCCTGTAGCTTATGAAGCCAAGTAACTAACTCCAGTGCATTTAAATATACAGGTCTGAAAAATACAGCAGCTCAGAGCCATTTAGTGCAGAATTCACTAATCACTGTCACTGAAATGG
Organism: Zapornia atra; assembly: GCA_013400835.1. Taxonomy (NCBI): domain Eukaryota; kingdom Metazoa; phylum Chordata; class Aves; order Gruiformes; family Rallidae; genus Zapornia; species Zapornia atra. The sequence continues at coordinate 153,098 of VZTU01020893.1, read as the reverse complement.
CAAGCCTTGAAAGAGGCCTGAGCTGGGAAAGCCTCACCTATTTCAGCCGACTCTCATCCCTATGTCACATTTCCAAAGCAATTTAGGTACCCTGAGAGGCTCCGTGGGACCTGAGCACAGAGCTCCTTATTCACTCCTGAAAACTCCACTCACCCCCTGTATCACCACCTGCCCTGAAGCCAAAAGGTGCTCACAGAAGACAGTCAATTCCCAGCTCTTCCACTGATCAGTGCAAGAAGGCATCTGCAGACCAAAGGAAAAAGTAAACGAAGAGGAATAATAATGGATGTATAGTTAAAGTGGGTTTTTTTACTGAACAAGTTTCCCTCCATTCCTTCCAATTGATTTAAACTGTAGACAAGAAGAAAGGGATAATAAAGTTGATCTCAGATACCTAGTAAGGAGGGGTCATTCTCTGACTTGTCCAGCAGGCTCCTTCAAGCAAAATTATGAACATATCTTAGCATAAAAGTTTCACTAGCATTCAGAGACCCCCAATTCTATGGATGTAAAAAAGATTAAAAAGTATCTTTACCTATTTTGCCCTTGAGCCTCAGTTTCTTACCTGTAAAATTATGATTACAGTACTTTCTTGCCTCATCAGGGCCTTGTAATGAGTAATAGTTTAACATTTTACATAATATATGTTGATGAGGGCTTGTATACTTCTCTGGAGATATTGGGTGTCTAAGTAGGTGAAGGTGGCCAGACACAAATTTATGTTGGTACTCTGAGCTGCCTAAGAGCCACACAAGCTGCCCTGAACCTGAGCAAGTAATCTTTGGTTAGAGCAAGAGCCAGCTGGACTGTTTCCATCCTGTTGGCATGTCTAGGGACCCTCCCGACACAGGTTTCAGCACAAGTACAGTTTCAAATGTACTCTGGAGAGCAGTAGATTGCAGTGAAGTTACCAAACAGCCCAGCAAGCTCCTGAAATCCTTCAGCAGTTTGTGGGATTTGTGAACCTAACAAATTTGTTCACCTTTGAACGTGTCATGCAGGCAGGCAAACAGTACACCACTATCATAAGTGCTGAATCAAATCAAAACACTACTGAAAACTTCATAAAAGTCAGTGAGGAAATTCTTATTCTGCTGCTTATTATTGATGGCTGCAAGATAACCTTTATTTATAGTGCCCCGGGGACCTACTCAATAGGATGTAGTGACACTGATGAGGAAGATTATTTATTGTTTATACAGTTGCTTAAAGATGTAAGGCACTGCATAACTACCCTGGAAAGTATCGTTCCATGAAAAAGCTCTTGATTGTGCATCAAAATCCTTCCTGTATCATAGTTATTCTGGACTTAGTCTTTGCTTCACAAGCTACATTTGCAATGCTCAAAATGTCTGACTATATCCATTACTTCACAGTAGCTGATATGCAGTCACTGTAAGAACATCATAGGTTCTACCTGGTGTTCATATAGTACCAGTAATCTTCAAGGCATATTGATAATGGTCTTCACACATCTAGAAGGTAAAAACACCAAGGAAGCTGTGGACTTGACAGAATTTAAAAAAAAAAAGAAAAATTCAAAAACTAAATTAATGGACCATGGAACTTGTATTCAGAAGTTATAAAATGGTGTGATAAGGACTGCATGAGCAACAATAACCTGGTCGTTTTGTGTAAGCACGTTAAAATAAAGCATGTAATGAGTGGGCTATGTATGAGCTCAGAAATTTCTTAAGTAATACAGGACACAGTTGTGTCCATCATCTCAGAAGCAAAGGTAAAAGAAACTTCATGTACCCAGCAGGGAGGTCAGACAGCACAGAACAGGGTGCAGAACCTCTGGTGATCATCTTCAGCTCTTTTGCACTTTCATTATTATCACTGGCACATCAAGTAAATATATTGATTACGGGATAGTTTCCGCCACTTTCTGCTCTCAGTGAGTAGCTCCTCACTTTACATTAAGATCAGCAACAATACTGATTTACTGATGAGTTAGACATATGAATTAGTCATATGACCTATAACAGAGTAATTCATACCAGTAACCGTAACACTAGAAGGACCTGCTGTTTGGCCCACTAGCCCTTTCAGCTTGCCATCATGAGACATGTGCTGTGACCCTATTCAGTGCTCTTTATAGTCTGGTTTTTTAGGTCCTGACTTTACAATGTACCACTCACCTCTAATCAATAGAGCAGGAAAGACATCTCTAGAGGCTGATTTTAAACACCTCCCACAGGGTAAAATAAATCTTTCTCAGGGGGCACTCATCAATCCTCCTGTGTCAACTGCAGAGCCAGCTGCTCAGACCAAGCACCTGACTTCTGGTGACTGACATCAGAGACACTGAATGCCAATGCCATTGGGTTCAACTGAACTAAGGTACAGTAGAGTTGTAGTTAGCCCAAAACCTATGAACAGGACATTGTTTAGGAAACCAAAAGTTTGGGAAGTTGAAATGTTGTCTTTCTGAAACTAGTAATCTAATTTTTTTTTTTCAAATGGGGGAGGGGAGAGATAAATATCTTCATCGTGTGGGAAACACGGGAACAGAACAAAGAGCCTTTTGTTTTTTACTGCAGTTGCAGAAAGCAGTCCTCAATGATTTAACTCCTCAAAAAGACTTTGTGGACTCAAAAAGATTTTCCATGAAACTCTTCTGGGCAAATTCATCTGGGGTGTATTAAGACAAATCCAGTTACACTGATCTATTACTTCTGTCTGAGCACTTTGTTTTCTTCAATTTAGTAACAACATAAGGGAGCAGGAAAATGTTTAAGCAATAAGACATGACATACTATACCATGCTGTACTGTTGATTAATGTGTATCCCAGGTGGATGGGGAGTAAGACAAGTGCCTACACCATATGTGGTGAGTGCATTAATCAATATTAACGTGTATTAACAGGTACAGAGAGAGGATACTGAAGACGCTAGTTTTGGAGCCCAGTCCAGCTGTGAGGGCAATGGGGGGCTGAATCCTGTTGATATGAAAAGTCAGACTGACCTCTGAGGCTATGACATTAGAAAAGCACGTGCATTTGATGAACTCCATGCCACCGTATGTTGCAGATGTTAAAAACTTACATGGATTCAAGGAGAGGCAGGGCAAGTCCACAGAGCAGAAATACTTTCAGGCTATAAATTCAAAGAAACATCTCCAGGTCATGAAGTCTCTGAGCTGCAAATAATTTGAAGCAGGAAGAGTACCCACGGAAGTATCATGTATCACGCACCCTGTTTTTATACCCTTTCCTAGACATCTTTTTTTGTTTGCCATCAGGGACAGGACAGAAAGCTAGAGAGACATGTGCTGTGACCCTATTCAGTGCTCTTTATAGTCTGGTTTTTTAGGTCCTGACTTTACAATGCACCACTCACTAGTCCCCATTAAGTCTACACAAGTTGCTCAACACCCAGAGTGGAACAGCACATACAGCGATAAGCATACCTCCATTGATAAATTGAACAGCTTCAAAACTTTTAGGTAAGTGTCTCACGATGAACACCAGCAGGAATTCAGTAGGATCTTCCACCACAGAGACAAGATACCACCAAGCACCCACTGCCACTTACACAGCAGCTCTCATTTCAAAGCTCTAGTGAAGCATGATGCCTTGAGAACAACTGTCCACCTGAAAGTGAGGAACCAGCCAAGAGATGTGACTCAGTACAGTGTGAGGCACTTCAGGAACCCCACCACACCACTGCTTCAGATGCAGGAGATGAGCGGGATACCCCCTTGGTATGAGGCAGCAGCTCTTGCTCTCCGCTGAGTTCCAAAACATTCCCATTTTCTACACTGCAAGGCAGAGACCTTCTAAAACAACTGCCATGTTAGGGAAACCAAAGAAACAACACCACGACATTGCCTGTTGGAGCATATAAATGTGCCTCACAGCAGTCTTATTATGACTGTTAAACATTTACCCAAGATACTGAAATAAATGTGTTTTCTATTTATGCCCTCCCCTCCAGTCCCTCTGTTACTTTCAGCCCCTCCTACCAGCACAGGAAACAGAGTGGTTCAATAGTCCAACAGCCAAACAATGCTGTCAACTGTCTACTTTCAAATTTAATTCAGCTTCTTTAATGCTTCTAATTTGATGTACACAGCAAAAGCAAAGCTTTTGGTTTGACTTTTCTCAGATTCATGTGGTCCTGTGTTTCAAAGTCTTTCTTTGAGAGGTTGAGATGGCTTTTAAATTACACTTTCAACTGATAAATAAACAAAAATATTTGAATACTGTTGATTTTGCGGCACTGTGATTTTTTTTTTCTTTTCCCTTTTGAATTTAAAGAAAACACTGTTTTAAAGATGACTGGCTAAAGGTGAAGAACTCTAAAAACTGGATATGTCAGTAAAATATCTCAGCTATGTCTCATCCTTTGTCTCCATTTTAGGCAACATGAAGAAGCACCTGTATTTTATATCACTCTATTAGGATTTGGCCCTGTGTGGATCAATAAAGACCACGCAACTTTACTCCACACTCCAGTCCAAAGCCTTAACTACTTGCTAGACAGCCTGTAATTTCAGCAAGAAAAGAGCGCCTGCAGGTGTTGAATTAATGCACCATGAAAGCAGAGCTCTGCTGTGCTGCGATGCAGCTAAAACCAGGCTTCTCTGGTATTGTTGACAGTATTCAGCTCCAGTGTATTTCTGACTTTGGATACATAGGCTACCTAGTAATTTTATCAGATTTTGAAAATAGAGCGGGGGGAGGAAAAATCCATTTAGACTCTTACAGCCATAGGTGATAATTACCGTTCTCTAACAGACTGTTGTGTTGTGAATGGAACCTGTTTCTTCTCCTAATGTCAGGTGGGATAGAGTTAATTTTCTTCCTGGTACCTGGTATAGTGCTGTGTTTTGGATTTCGGATGAGAATGATGTTGATAGCACATTGAAATTTTAGTTGTTGCTAAGCAGTGCTTATGCTAAGTCAAGGCCTTTTCAGCTTCTCACACCACCCCACCAGTGAGGAGGCTGGGGATGCACAAGAAGCTGGGAGGGGACTCAGCCAGGACAGCTGGCCTAAACTGGCCCAAGGGCTATTCCATACCATATGACATCATGCTGAAAAAAAATAAACTGGGGGGAATTGGCTGGGCGAACAGAGGCCACTGCTTGGGAACTGACTGGGCATTGGTCAGCAGGGCATGAGCAATTGCATTGGGCATTACTTGTTTAGTATGTGTTTTTCCCCTTCTTTTTCTGTCCTATTAAACTAGCTTTATCTCAGCCCATGAAGTTTACCTTTTTTCTCCAATTGTCTCTCCCATATCACTGAGTAGGGGGAGTGAGTAAACTGCTGTGTTGTGTTTAGCTGCCTGCTGCATTAAACCACAACATTTCTTCAGTCCCACAACACAGACAGTTTCTTCTGCATCACTGAAACTATCAGAAAGAAATTCAATAATAAAGTTACTTATTTCTAAAAAAATAATCTTAAAAACTGTGATGTTAATCAAAAATATAATCAATAAAACTCTGGAAAAATGTATTTCGAAAGGAAACATTTTTAACTGTACATGTTTTCATTTCAAAATCAGAGCTGAAACAATGTTCTCAGTAATTTCAATGCCACTGATCCCATTGACTTTGGATGAGAAAACTGACATAGGCGCTGAAGAAAAGCCATCACCCAGGCAGCTGCTTTTTAAGCAAGACACCTGCTCAGCTATGCCTCTGTGGGTAACATCTAGTTGCTGTTCCATATGTGTGACATTTCAGAGGCCAGCCTGTGGCTTTATCTCCCAGTCTCTCAGTAAAGCTGTGAAAATGCAGATTTCTGACTAAGGCCATGCTGACACCTGTCTCTGCTCCTAACCTGCACCACTGAGTTACCCCACAGGGAGGAACAGAGAAAACTTCAGTATTGAGGTGGAGGTGAAGACGTCTGCTCAATATTTGAGTACAGCTGTTCAGTTCCCTGGAGCAAGTTTGCAAGTCCGGATCAGAGCTAGTCATCAAGGTGAGGTGACTTAGGCAGATGCCTCAGGCATCAGGCTGCCAGGGTGGAAATCAGCCACTGCTGTCACTACAGTTGGAATTGTGCAGGACAGCAGCTACATCTGGGTGGGAGAACAAGAGGTCTAATTCAAGAAACAACTACTGTTCAACTCCCTTCTCCTCAGCAATGGTAAGTCAGGCCCCCAAGACTCCCCAAGGCTCTTCAAGTCTCACCCTTTATTTTTTTTGCCTTGGTTTTACTCCAATACTTGCTAAGAAATCTTAGATGAAAAGAGATAGACCGTCCCCAGGTAACTGCTACAGACTTTTGGTGCACCACTGAGTGATACCATTTAAGCTACCCATGACCTTCTGCAAATCTAGGCCAGGCCAAATGTTCCAGTTAACAAATCTACTCATCATATCATTCCCCTAATAAGCATCTGAGTCTGGTTTACAGACATCTACAGTCATAACAGTGTGGGCTGGAAAGGACCTCTAGAGGTCACCTTGTCCAACACCCCATTTGAAGCAGGGCCACCACAAGCACTGGATCAGCTTTGCCCAGTCATGTCTTTAAAACACCCAACATTAGAGATTACACAAACTTTCTAAGGAACCTGTGGCAGTACTGCACTTAGAGCAAAAACTTTTTCCTAGTGACCAACCTGAATGTAGTCTCTGGTTGCTGCTCCATGTTATATGATCTTTTACCACCATGAATTGCTGCAGTTGTCTCTTCTTTGTGACTGGCCTTCAAGTTGTTCTAGGTAGAACCTCACCTGTGTGGACAGGGGAAGAGTAACTGCCCTCCATGGGCTGTGCTCCTTCTAACACACCCAGCATGCATATGCCTCCTTTCCAATAAGGGTGCACTGTCAGACCCTGTTCGGTTCGGCATCCACCTGGTCCTTTTCAGCAGTGTTACCACGCAGGCAGGCAGTTCCCAGGATTATTGGCGCGTGAGTTTATCTTAGGCAGAGGATCAGAGACAGGATAAAAGAACCCAAAACACTGCACATCCATAGGAGCTTGAAAATAACACGTTCAGTTCCCACAATTCCTTTAGTTCCCCTTTCTGTACGCAGTGTGTGTGCTAGGATCAGCCCCATGCTATTATTAAATTCAGCTGTTGGAACGGCCTGTACAAGAGCATCCCCAGATGCTTTCAAAATCAGGCATAAAACAATTACTTTCTCAAGCATAATTAGGACAATTGCTACAGGCTTTGTCATTATTTATGCATGTTGGGTGCATGCATGTGTCACCCATGCACATATGGGGCAGGGGAAGGAGACCCCAGTGTATTTCACCTGCTATGTTCACACAAGCAAGCAGTGTGGTCCAATAGAGGTGGATATGCTGAGGGCTAAATATTCACTTTATAAGAATTTCAAGACATTTTATTTCTGACTACCTCCAATCTGATCCTATGGAGTTGACCAGCCACAAACAGAGTGAAGTCCCACAAGCTGGGACTACACCATTCGTGTTACTTTTATGCACCCCAACACTGCTCTACAATATGAACCAAAGTATTACAAGCAGGAAAGATTAAGATTTGTGCTTCAGAAACATTCTCCTGATTTGAACTAAAATGCTACTTCAGAGGCACTTGTAGAGTTTCTATCTTGGCTATTTCCTGACCTTACTTTTTGTCTCTCAATAGCATGTAACATGGCTTACTCTGACACCCTGAGAACCCACACGCCCTTGCGATAACATGCAAATTTCAGGAATTTTGTAACATTCTTCTTTCTCTCATATCTTCAGTTTGAGAATCGTTGTTTATTGCTATGCCACATGTATCACATTCTCTCTTTTTTATGGCATGTACTAGTACAAGCCTACATCCTTCCTGAAACATTTGAAGGTTGCTCAGTTTATTTACATCCAGTAGCACATTAATACTTTCCACTATGCAAAATGAGCTCTTAGCTATTCCTTGGACATTAATTTAGTTGAATATGATAATCAGAACTCTCTGACATTGTTAAAGTTAATGATGTGATACTTTACAAGAGACATTTCAAATCAAATTGATCGTATTAATAGTTTTATCGAGCGATATTAACAGAAGTGTGTTGTTCCACAATGTCCTCAAGCAAAGCTTTTATTGGCACATTAATGGTGACAGAATGTCCAAATCCTAAGTAAGAGGCACTTTTTATTTCTATAACATACAATTACAGATAGACTACAATTCCCAATTAGAAACTGATAACCATATGGCCCTGCCTGAAAGCCCTATCTTCTGTTGAAATGTACAGATAACTGCCGCACAAGAATCACCCCACTTTACTGACAGACTCTCTGTGTTTCCAGCTGCCTGTGCCAGGGAAGAGAAATACCTGTTGAAAGGGGATAAATTACTTTCTTCCTGAGATATAATGGTTTTTCTAAGCAGTAAGATATTACAGCATATCAGGTCTACCTGATGGATGCTAAAGAACCCAGTGAAGAAGGCAAGAGGGAAAAGAGCTGGGAGGAGCAGGCATATTACCAAAGTTAAGCAAAACAGGCCAGTTTCACAGGTATGATTTAAAATTGCTGAGAAACCATCCACACTGTACTTACTACCTCAGTCTGTTGGATCTAAAAGGACTTATTCAAGGCATACTTTTTCTCAATCAGAGGTATGCCACATTGGTCTTCACGTGGATGATCAAAAAAGCAGTTTCTCATATAGATCACAGGCTTAATTCAACCACTTTTTCGTCTCACATTGTCCATGTCATTTAGGTCAAGCTGAATGCCAAGTATCCTTAAAATATTGCACAATTTTCAATTTTTAAAACTTTCTCAATGTCAGATTGCCAAGTGATTTTTCCAACACAGATATACAGACACCCTCTCTAAGGCAGTATATCTGTATAAACAAATATGATCAATCCACTATATACATTCAGGCAGGGGTGACAGGATTATCTGACAGAGTCTAAGGTGTTTTAATGAAGAGAGGGTATCTTCTTCAACATTCTTTTGAGCATCCAAAGAACTGAAAGCTGGAGAAAGCACAGTTCAACAAAACCTTCATCTCCACCTTTCCTTACTGCCAGGGAAGAAAAACATGCATGATTCTTTTTAACATGTTGCCGAACATCACACATCCAGAGAAGAAAACTGTATTACCTTAAATAACAAAGGTGATATATGATCAGATCATATCACATGATATAATAATGACTTGGGCCTGCAAAGCGATGTGTTCAGGCCACTACTGGGAGGGACCATCCTTGGGTGGTCTGGCTGTTTCCTCCACTGATGGCATTAGGAACCTGAATTGCACATTGTTCCCTTGATCTTAGACATCAGAGTAGCCACAAGGCTTACATTAAGCAGACTGATTACCATGTCAAAGGGATATTTTTTGGATAAGCTTTGGACTTTGTAGCAGTGGTCAAAACTGGCTTGCAAGGGCTTACAGTTTTCAGCCTGTGTTCTTTTACAGTCTTTTCAACTCAGACTGCAAGGCAGCCTGTGAGAAGTGGTAAGCATGCTCATAACCCATTGAAGCAAAAGGCTTGGGAGCCATTGCCTTAGGAGTAAGATCCTATCAAATCATCTAAGCAATCTTTAGCAACATAGAGTTTTGGCACCCTGCTAGATCAACAAATAGAAAAAGCAATAAAGACCATCCCAACTAATAGGGTAAAGACGTCTACATGGCAAACCCTCCTTCCATTTCTTCTGTGCTTTGCTGCTTTCTCCCCAGGTACAAATTATTTTCTCTGCTTAGAATTTTCAAGAGAGAGCCTTAGAAACTTTGTATGATGCAGCAAAGTTTGACAACAATCCAGCAAGGTCTGCAGCTGAAAAAGGAGACAGCGGCAATCAGGGAGGAACTGCAGACAATTGTTCCACAGCCACCGTTGCTGAATTGTAAGCCTGCGCTGGTGAACTAAAAAAATCTATCTCAGATAATTGACATTTATTTGATTGAAACAGCAGGGTGCCCTCCATCAGAATGGGAGGAGACCATATGGAATAACAGTATGAGTGGAGATAATGTTTGTCTGCTGAGTGTGTCAATGTGTTTAGAGATTATTCATAGGGCTCTAGGGATTCCAGTATGGTAATGTTTCAGCTAAATTAGAATCAGATTAATTGCTCTAATCTAATGGAAAGACAATGTTTATCAAATTATTGCTCCTTCACTACATGATATTGCAGTGTCATTACTCTTTGAGTTTAAAAAAAAAAAAATCAAAAGGCTCTCTTGTACCACATCTGCTCAAGAGCTCTGTTAACACTGCTCATTTCTGCACAGGAGAGTTAATGCAGTTTATAACTCTGGAGGAACTAATGAATCAAAGAGAAGGCTTTGTAGAAGATAAATCCTCCATATTGTGGGTAGGACTTAAACTATATTAATCAGAATGGCTTTCCTTTCTTTTGGGCTTGGGCATTTTTTGGACACAGCTCTTTATTTTTTCTCACATTTTCATACTTTTTTGCAGGATCTAAATTTTATTTCAGTGGGGGGGGTGTGAGTTCATAGTAAGTAGCAATAAACCTGAAAAATGTAGTAGCAAATTAACATTTTCTTCACTTCCTCTCACCTTCTTTAATTTTCTTTTTACCTGAAAACTGCAGTGAAATGACCAAAAGCTGGATACATGGACAAGATGCCTAAAACCCTTCAGATATATTTTACATTATTTAATGCTTAGGATCATTCTAAATCACCTGTCAAATGCCAACACTGAAGGAGCACAGAGCTCTTCATTTCCTTTAAAATGCAGTGGAAATCTATTGCTCTGGTAGCACTCCACTGCAAGTCTTGAGGAGCTCAGAGAGTCAGATACTCCTTTAATCATTCAGTGGCACGACTAGTACAAGAATGTGCTTCAAGGATCTTTCAAAGGGTCATTCAGGGGGCTTTAGCCCTGGTATTTTAGTGTGTTTTCAGTACATAATATACATGCTAAAGCACAATGTTAAAATATTAGACTTCTTAAAACAGTATCTAGGACAATTCTCCAGAGAAGCATGACCTCGTCTCAAAAGTGCTAATAAACCAGCCAGGAATATCCCTCCAATCTGATTTTCCACTGTGTTACGCTGACATGATGTTACTGAAAAGCCCTGGAGTTCATGGGACTTTGTGTATCAAACTGGAACGATAGAAGACAGTCAGGCACTTTGTCTCTGCTTAATTTATAATGGTGACACTGTGTTTGTGAGGCATTCAGGCTGCATGCTTAAGCGAGCACTGAGCAAATATTTTCTAGGCTTCTATAGTAACTAATAGTTCCTCCTGCCTTAAAAGGGTCATATATCCTCTGGAGACATTTTTCACTGAAATCCTATTTAAGAAAAGTGAATACCTGTGTTAGTGGAGTATCCATAATGCATATTAAAACACATAGTTTACAGAAGTGGGCCAAATATAACTGTGAGAATGATTCAATGCTGAGTAAAAAGTAGTGCTTACACATTCTGTCCTCGGTAGCATTCTCTTCCAGGTACAACCAGGCACAGGGTGCCAAGTTTTTAAGGCATTCCCTGTGGTGGCAGGGTATTTGTTGTGCTAGCATTCTAAGATTCACTGTTTCCATAACCTCTTCTCCCATACATTTTCCTTAGACACATACAGCTGGGTTTTCTGGCACTTCTGGAGAGACAAAACCTCCCTCAAGCTTTTTTACTTGTGAGACATTAAAAGTTCATGGCAACTCTCCCGCCTAAGGCTTTGAGTTTTAAGCTTGACTTAATAAAACATAGATCAAAGTTAAAGTGGCACACGTGATTAAAATTGGGCTGCATAAACCAGATGTGCTCTGAAGCTGTGATAACCAAGACACTTGCTCTTTTCTGAGTTTCATTACAAAGTTGTTGTTAAAAGCTTTTTGGCTACCCAGCTTTTTATATATCTGTTTGAAACTAACAGGAACATCTGCCCTCTTTCCTGGAGTTTTCCCACAACTTTTGAAGTGAGTAAGGCTCCAGAAAGAGTCGTGGTGTATGGCAGAGAGACACATACTCTGTCATCACTCCATGCTTGGATCTTAACTTCATACCTTTTGTTCTGAGAGCTTCAGCAATAGCTTCCCTGTTGTTCTTCCCGCCATGGAAGCTGTGAACCGCCAGCCCAGCCACTCCCCACTGGGCTCACAAGGTGTCTGCAGCAGAAAGATCCACATCTACGTTGTGCCAGAGATGGGAAGACACTTCTTACATACATATATGTGTGCAAGAAGTGTATATAAATATATATATATATATATATATATATAAAAGTTGAAAGATGATGTGACTTTCTGAGGAATACTGTGATTCACTGAATAGCCTACATAATGAAAACAATGTTCAGGGAAAATATACTGATTTAGTACGGATCTATAAGATTTGAAATACAGATGGCTAATCTAAATGCTTAATTTAAATAAATTACTTATTCACAATCTTTAAACTATCCGCTACCATTATTTAAAGTATCTGTAGTCCCACACAGGAGAAATGGTAGCATGCTGTCAGGGAAACTTCCTCAGTAAAATATACAGCTTTATCTCTTTTGAAGTAAAAAATGTAGCACACATAGGACACTCCATGTGGCAGTGAATTAGAAGATTTGCAAACTAGCAGTAGGGGATGGTGTTTCTGAAGAAAAGTCCTTTGCTAGAATCTGCAGGGTACTTTAAAATTGCTATTATTACTATCTATTAAAAATCACAGTGTTAAAAATGCATAGAATGCTCTAAAAAAAGGTTAATGTTATGGTATATTCCTTGCTCCAGAGAATTTAAAACACAGTTCTGCCTGTGGAAATGCTGTTGCCATGCTCATGTAAGCCTGAAGGACCCAACAAAGTCAACAGAAGTTGCAGCATATGATAAAGAGCACAGCTGGGCACTGATTTTATATAGATAAAGCAAGCAAAGAAATGCAAGAAAAGCAAGATACTCAGATCCGAGAATTTTGACCCTGACTCCTCAGACAGTCTGGTTTAATTGCACTGCATGAAACCCCACTCTCATTTGGAGTCAGTGGAAGTTTTATCGCCTATTTAAATGCAAATTCAATTGGCTTCAACGAAGTTTCCCCAGTTTAGTTGGACATGATACTTCCAATGGTCATAATTGGGGCCCATACACGTGAAGCTCTGCAAAATGCACCATTGCAGCTGTTCTTTGGGTTATTTAGCAACACAGTATAGCCGCTTTCATTACTTATGGAATTTTGTGGCATACACATGTACATACATCTCTCTGTGTGTACACATATTTGAAAGAAAGTACGTGATGACACTTTGGAGACTAGAACTATATGCTTTTTTAATTTTGTTCAGTACAGTTTGTACAGTTTTCTGGCACCCAGACATTGTCCAAACTGGTATGCACTAAGAAACGAAACAAAAGAACTTACACCTCTTTGGTTTATACACCCAAGGAATGGGATAAAAGGAAGATCCCCAGATAATTAATGTTGATTACAGTTTTGTTCCAAGTTCTCATTCACACATGTATACAAAATTCATGAAGATATGTGGTCTTCTCTACAGAAAGTCTGAGGCAGCTTTAGACCCAGGAATGGCTACAGTGAGAGGAGAACAAGGAGTGTCATCCTACTTATTTTTCTGTAGTATTTCTTCATTATTTTGGAGCTCTACCAGCAGACCAGAAGCCCATGCTGGCATGACTTGGTAAATATCTTACTACCTCAGTATTCAATCATGACTTCTGCGGGGCCATCACAAACTGTTGCATCAATAGGAATGTACATCTTCAGTTCCATTTTTAACTGCACAGAACCTTTTTATATTAGGGACCAGAAAGGTTCTGTGCAGTTAAAAATGGAACTGAAGATGTACATACCTATTGATGCAACAGTTCGTGTACTAAGGGCACGGGTTATGTGCATGTTATAGAGGCAGCAGAGTAGTGTTGCAGCACAATGGCAGCTTTCCACTGTTCAATAACTCAATTTTTATCTAATTATCACAAATTATAACATAATTTCTGAGCCAACAACATTGTTGTAACTGATTTTCTGCTTGAGCTGTACAAACACTAAAAAACACCTGTAACTGGCAAGTTTGTGTGTGTAATTGAAAAGAAAAAAACCCAAACCCAAACAATCCAGTTTGTGGTAAACAAAACGTGCCAAGGTTTTTCACCTGGAGCAAATTATTACATCTGTTAATAAAAACCATTCAAATAGCTTTCATAACACATGAGAAACTGTTCAAATAGCTCCTCTGGATGTGGCTCTTTAGCTTTGTCTCGGGGGAGCAGCCTGGCAATTGCAGCGGAAATAAAGTGACCACAGAATTCAGTATTGCAGGACTGGTGGTTCCTGTGAACAGATAAACACACTGCTGGTTTTCACAGTCGTGGGTTTTGAAAGACACACATGTACTTTGCATCTGTGTCTCAGAAAAGAAAAAAAAAAAAATAAAGAGCCCACAACACTTCTTCAATTGATTTGCCCTTTGTCACTGTCACAGATATGTTTTCCCTATTTTGACAGGTAGTTGTAATTCTATTAGCAGCCCATCGACTTCCCTGTGAAATCGATCTGTGTTGGGCTAGCTGGGTCTTCTTAAACTAGCTGATTTATTGCTTCTGCCCGTTAGAAAAAAGAAAAAGAAGAAGAAGAAAGTCTTCTGCCTCCATGGCAAACAAAGTACCTAAACAATGTCTGAAAATGAATAATTTTTAGCCTGGCTGCTGGTCGTCTTGGTGGCAGATGAGCTGTGACCTTTCACCAGCAGTTTTGCTGAGAAGCCTGCTGATGCTGGCATGTATAAATGATTGTCAATTTCCCTTATTAATTTACCTGCCTGCCTCATGTATAAACTAGATCTCATTCACCCTAAATGTCCTCAGCATCAATCTATCCTGTTTACCTAATTTTGTGATTTCGCAGTGGGCTGCCCAACAGCCTGAAACTGGAGAACTGCTTGAAACACATTCAATGCCTATTCGCTCATGCAGACAGAAAATGGGGGCAGATGGGTGAATTTACAGCTGTTGGTGTTCTAGTTTAGGTTAGAGAAACATGTTATCATCATACCCTTCTTATTCAATGGTATCTGAAGAACTTCAGTGATTCACCAGGGTCTAAAATGATGTTCTGGTATCTGTCTTGGTTGCATTAATTCTTCTTTCCTCTGGGTCAGAAAAATAAATTACTTTTCTATTGGCCAAAAAGCAATTTTATGTTGTTGCAGGTGTTGTGCGGAGCTTTTCTATTATCTGTAAATGTGAATTTTGGACTGTGGATAAAAATAGAGAAAAAAATATTTTTATGCACTTGGTTATCTTAACCAGAAGTCAGTTTCTGGCTGCTTTTTCTAATAGGCTGAGGAATCAAAGTAGAGATTTAAAGAGGAATAACTACTATTGCAAAGTTGAGTGCCTCTCCTTTTTCTGCAGAGGTGGGGTCATTCCTTTTTTTCATTAAGCATATGCAATGTGTTAACCAACCCTGATATATTCTTAACTGTACAAGAAAGGGTTATAAGAGTAAGTACAGGGATGCTGTGTTGCAATCGGTCATCAAGAAGGAAGCTGACTACTCAAAATGTTGCCATAGTGAGGTATTTTCCTTCCAGTCTCCTTTCCTTATGACTCTATTAAAGATCATGGATCCTAAAGAGCACCTTAATGCTGAGTCAAAAGGTCCAGGAGGGAAAAAGAAAACAATCCAGCAGTTATATGACATTTAAACAGGAGAAAGATGTGTAGAAGGTACGCAAACCTGTACTGCAGGGAAAAAACCTGTACTGCAGGGAAAAGAAGAAAATTCAATAATGTCCACTTAAAAATAGAGTTTAATACCACCACTGTAGGCAGATATTATGATTGATAAACTATGCCTAGTAAAAAGAAAAAAACCCATCTAAAACAAGACTGAGACTAGCACAGAAAGGAATTATCTTGCAACACCTACAATAGAAAAAGCATTCAGAAGATCTGGGGCTTTACTTAGTCCTTCAGATATTAAAGCCTAAAGAAAAATATGTCACATAACAGCTAAGCCAACAGCTATTAGGAAGAAACTGGTGGCAAGAGTTAAAACAAATAGGAAGAAATTTCTCAAGTAGAATTCCAGTTAAAAACCTCAGACCAGAGTGCTACAGGTACACATAAAGAAAAGGAACATTATCACTGAAAAAAAGCACAGTTTGAAAAAAGGCAGTAGGCAAAAAGAAGGGGTGATTTCAGTGCAGCTTTCAGACAGCTCCACACCACCACAAATAATGCTCCCAGATGACAAGACACCCCCAAAGACCTCAAATCAGAGACAACAATGGGATTAGACCCGATGACCTCCCACTTTTCTGGACTACTTCCATCACAGTTTTTTCTCTGTGGGTGTTGATGCAGGCTGAGATTTTGTCAAAATTTCCCACCAGGATTTGGGTCAGATTTACAGCAGGGAAGGAGAGAGTCTTCAAATGCTTACTTATTTTAAAACAAAACACTCATCTTCCCCCTTGATTTCTTTGTCATTAGATGTAACAGTAGTTTTGTTACACAACTTGATGACTGTCAAAGAACAGCCAGTGGGATCTGCTGGATTGACTTACTGTTGGGTAACTGAATTGGGTTACTATTATTACAGCAGGAGCTGTCCTTTTGAGAATCTACAAAATCCAGCATTACTTGCAGAATAAGTCTTTGTCATTCTGGTAAATGACAACCATACATGGGACTCTCCACAGAAAACAAGGACTTGCCATCCCTGGCAGTTGCCCAACTACAGCATTTGACACTGACTTCAGCTGAGTATAAATATAGAATAGTGCATAATGGACATTGGCCTCTAACAGCACAGGGACCTTGAGTTGAATTCAGTTACAGAAAAACAGGTTCTAGGGGAGATTGTGTTGCCACTGAAAGGTCACAAAAAACCTGTTCTCTCTTCCCTCTCTTTTCCCAAAGGGTGAGACCATAAAGCAGACCTTGCTATTTCTTGTCTTGGAGATAAAGGTAAGGAGGTAAGACTGGAGAAGCGTAGTGAAAAAAACATGAACATCAAGATAGCAGCAGGGCTTGTCAGTCCTAGGGATGGAAGGAAGCCATGATGCATCAACTTCACTGAATTTAAAAAGGCAGCAGGTTCAAAATGAGTGAAAGGACATGTGACAACACCAGCAAACTCCACAAATGCTCAAGACACATCTTTGCCACAAGGCATTTATCATATGTCCCCAAACAACAGGCTGCCTCTTCCAATGGTTTAAAGATCAAGTCTACCTAACTTGGGTATCTGGCTTTCACCTACATTTTAGGCACCAAAAGTGATGTTCACCTAATATTCAGGTCTATACAGTAAAGAACTGTACATCTGAGTTTAACAGCAGAGTCCAGTAAGCAGCCTGTTTGGCCTGCATTTGGTCAGGTGTGTAAACTCCATTGATGGTCTTGGTTAGATCCGCTGTGACCACACCAGGAAACTAGACATCTACTCAGAGGTGGACATACCTACCAAAAATAAGGATAAAATGAGTGCAGCAGTCCTCTTAAAGAAAGTGCCCATGCTCTCTGAGTAGCGGAGACATGTCCTCTTGAGGGATTTTAGGCTTAATTAAAAAGTCTTAGAGAAAAACAACTTGTTAGGACTGGTAAAGGAAACAATGCAGAAAGTGATTAATGGGCAGCTATAATCACAGTGTGCTTGATTTGTTTTGCAACACAGAACAAATTCTCAAGTTAGGACTGCAGTAAACCTCATCCGGCTTTTGAAGGGAATACAGCCTGTCTGTCTTCACTGAACTGAATCCTGAACGTGCAACAGCTAATTAAAGACTCCAAAAGTCTGTAAATACTTTGACGAATATTGATATATCAGGCCGAGATCCTCACTCGGCTAGTTGGCTAAATCTTGTCTCATTTACTTCAGGGATACTGAGAATGACCGTGGTGATTTCATCATCTTCAGCTCCTAATAAAACAGCAAGCCCAAGTGAAAAGGTTTATAAAGAGGATCTTTCAGATCTATAAGCCAAAGAAATCACTCCTGAGAATAGAAGGAAAATGGAACTTTACACGCCTACAGTTGTAAGATATGTGGGGAGAATATTTCCCAAAATCCTTTCAATTAAAATAAACAGTAAAACAAAGGATCAAATTCCAAGCTGACTTACAGCAGAGAAATACTTTAAAAATTTGATTCTGCTGGAGTCAACCTATTTACACCACTTAGACCAATCTGGTCTAAAATACTTAAAACATGATCAGTTGGATGCTTACGGTCTGATTTCTCACATTATTATGCAAAATTTACAAGCTGAGGAAGATTTTATCCATCCATTTTCCTAATTCACAGTGCCACTGGCAGGAAAGATCTAGATACCAATCATTTTTCAAATTAAAACTAAAGTCTAACTATGGTATCAGTTTTTATTATTTTCCTATCCGCCTGATGCAAAACCTACCCAAAGGTTATAAACATAATACAAGCTGGCAAGCAAAGGTACATAATTAAGATGCATACAAAATACCCTGTGCAGCAAGTAAATATTTTCTTTTTAATTATATTATTACCTGGGTTTATGTTACTAAATTGCTACACAATTTCATATATAATTGTTTTTTCCAAGAAAAATATTACCAAAGTGATTCTGTAGTTCAAAACAGCATGAACTTAATAATATACAAACAATTTTTATCTCACAACCTATAGTGCTGCATGGGATTTAGTCTGCTGAAAAAAATATTCCTTCACATTAACAGTAATTTTGAATGTAACATAAAAACTTGATGATTTTTTTCTCTCTGTATTTGTTAAGAAGAATACTAGCAGTGCCTCCTGTGAGGGTATTTTTTGTAGGTGCTTTTGCAGATTATGAAAATAGTTGTGAGAAAATATTTGGATAAAGGAAAGCAAAGCTCCAGGTAGCAATAGGTTTCATACTGAGTTGATAAATGCAATTACGGATCAGAAGGATGAACAATTACTTCAGGGGAGTTTTGATACCAGAATGCAATATCAGATGATTAGAAAACTGGAAAAATATCATCTTTTTCCTATTGCAGAAGCACCCGGCAGCCTCAGCACAAGTGAGAAAGCCATTGTGCTAGGGCAAGGGATATTGCATGCCCTGAAGTGTTCACAGGCTCGGTAAACAAATATGAGAAAGGAATACTTGCCTGATCTTGACAAACTATAAAGCTACATTACCCCAGCACAATGCAAGGAGATCTGAGGGAGATCCTTCTTGGCCCAGAGGGTTAGAGATGGGTGGAAAATGTTCTGCCTGGTGCAGCGGGAGAGCTAGAGCCCATCACTACCGTTCTGATGAAAAGACAGGAGCATTTCACAGCCACTTTTAATGAAGGAACTACAAATTTACCAATGTTAATATCTTGCCAAACTAATTATAGCAATTGCACAGGGTTTGTGTTACTAATTGCCAGAATTTCTCACGTAATTGATTCTCAGAGAACAATATTGCCGACAGCATTCTACCACTGCTGTCAGATGCTGAGCACCTCAGCACGCCAACGACTGCATTGAGTTCCCATCCAGTGCAGAGGATGCACAGTCTCCCCTAGACTGAAGGAATGGGTCTTCACAGTCCTTCAGAGGCGAAGCTGTTGTTGTAGAAAAATTAAACTGAACTTTGTAACTTAACCTCTGGTTTGGTCTCTTAGAACTTGGAGGAAAAAGCAATAGGATAATAAAACATGTGCTGATTAGCTGAGCAATTCTAACTCGGTTATTGTTTCCATTATGTGGCTAATAGCCTCTTCTGAAGGGGCTTGATTTTTTTATCTGTTTGCATTAGAGTCAATTTGTGGGATGAGATTGGTATTATTTATTGAATGCTACACCCAGCTGCAAAGCTAGAAGTATGACAAGCTTCTATGAATTTAATTACACTACTGTGAGACACAGGCTTGTATAGATGCTATAAATTAGGTTTAGCAAATATGACTGGAGCAGTGAATGGTCAAATGGAGGTTACCAACTCCACAAAGTTGCTTTAGTAATTTCAAAAGCTTTATGGACTGCTGTTTTGACCTGAGTTGACCAGACATTTGGGACTTGCTTATTTTGTGCAGGTAAGCCTTTGTAATCAAGTCAACTTTACCTAAATACATGAGGCTACCCTGAGCCCAAATATGTTCAAACTTGGAGGCAAGTCAGGATTCAGTATCACTGAGCAATGTGACCGCACTGGTGATTATTGAGTGCATCTGAAGCTACAGCATTCTTTCATTACTAAAAATACTTAGTATTCTGAAAGACAGAATAAATTTGATAGCAATAACCGTTAGCACTTTTTTCTATTTCGTCTAAACCCTTCTGCTCTAAGCACTACAGACAGTTTCTTTCTTTTCTTGTTCCAATATGTAATTGACAGCTTTGCCCAATGTCCTTTTCTACCTTTTGATTTTCCCTCTGGCTGCTAATAGCATACACCGTTTTATACAGCTTCAGTCTATTAACCAAGTGCCTGACCTTGTGGGATGCTGAACACCTGCTGGAATACACTCAGCACCCGTAATTCTCATTGATTTCATTAGGAGGAGAGAGAACTTGCTCTCTCCCAGGTCATTTGGGCTGATGAACAAAACCTCACTAGTAAAAACAGAGCTGTTGGTAGACCCTTGCGGTTCCAGAAAGTCAGACCAATATCAGAAGTAGCTGCTTCCAGAGCACCCAACCTGGGACTGATGTCAGACAATATTAATTCTGAAGAAATATAAATTAGGAGCAAAGCAACTCTTCATTTCTTGTACAGTCAGCGGAGGGAAACGTCGACGTGCCCCACTGGCTCTCACCAGTGGGATAGTGATCCATCTATTCTAGTACCATGCCTCTGACTTGCACAAGCAGAGAGACACTGCTGAGGACAGCCCACAAGGCAGGCTGCTTTCTACAGTTACTTTTTTGTGTACCCCCAATACCTACAGCTGTTGCTGTAGGCATGTCGGAAGGTATGTTCCTGCCTTCGATGCTGTCTATAGATCCAACAGCAGAAGATTTGGTGAGTAATGGCAGTTCTACTTTACCTTATCTAGCACCTTGGTGACTTCAGAAAATTCAGTCATATTCATTCTCAGCCTTCTCCTCTCAAGTGTCCTGCATCTTTTAACTCCATCAGGCACCTGCCCTACCATATTAATTACTCTACTCTCCTTTCTCTGCATGTCCTTTAGCTCCCCATCTCCTTCTTGGCATAGGGCCAGAAGTGCTCACAGTGCCCCAAATATGGGGCACATCAAAAGTGTAAGAACAAAAAGGTGCCTTTTCCCTTGTTCTGAATGATGGAGGATCAGAGCTGCAGAGATTTGCATTTATACACCAGCAACCACGGGAGCTGCGACACCAACAGCAGCCACACACATTCACACCAGTGACCCCAACCTCCTTTTAGGGAGAGACTCCCTTCAGACATGAGTCATCTGATCTATTTTTTTCATCTATTTTAAGATAAAATCAACAGCACCTTCTAGATGCCTGCCTGTAAAGGCAGACTACACAGCTAAGGCAGGAATAGACACTTGGGCTGTGGCTGGGTACAGCTGACCAGAGCACTCTCTCCCAGCCTGTCTCTGATTTCCAGATTTGCTTCCTGCCGGCCTGCATTGGGGTTTAGGGAGAAGTGATCCAAGGAGGGGAGTCCTGAAGCATCATGCAGTGAATTAAAACTTGTTTTGACCCAGGAATAGGTTAGAGAAGAATCATGGAATGGTCTGGGTTGGAAAGAATCCCAAGGATCATAGAGTTCCAACCCCCCAGCCACAAGCAGGGCCACCAACTTTCACGGCCTGGATCTACACGAGGTTGCCCAGAGCCCCATCCAACCTGACCTTGCACATCTCCAGGGATGGGGCATCCACCACCTCTCTGTGGTGCCTCACCTGTTCCAGCACCTTACCACTTCCTCTGTAAAGAACTTTCCCCTAATATCTAATATAAACCTTCCCTCCTTTAGCTTTAATCCATTCCACCTTGTCCTGCGAGAGAGATGTTCTCAGCATAGGTTCACCCAAGCTGCAGGTTTTCTGGGCAGGTGAGCCTTGGGCTAGGCTTGGTTAAAAGGGAGTTTCTTTGGAGGAAAAAAAGGAGCTTTTGAAGCATTAAATCTGCATAGTGACGTGAATGAGAATATAAACTAGTGATAAAGGAATATTGAAATATGCTCTAGTGAAGATTGGGACTAAGAAAGAACAATGAGAGGGTGATAGACAGATAAATACCACTTTCTTTTGCTCTGCTCTTTCCTGGAGAATATGTGGGTTTTTTCATTTCAGGAATATGACTAGTTTATAATGAAGTGTGGGAAGTGACAGATAGAAAGAAGAAAAGATTGACTGCTAACTGCTATCCCACCAATTATTTTGTGCCCCAGTCACTACTGGAAGAGTGACTCGTTCTCCCTTACTTTACATGCGTAAATTTGGTACTACTCAAAAAACTATTTTGAGGGTTCAGTTAAAAAAAAAAGAAAATAGGTGAGTGTATGAAGAATTAAAATACTACCACTGCACACCAGCCCGGCCTTATTTTGAGGATCCTGAACCTAGCACAGTGAATTAACCTCCAGTAAGACATTTCGTGTGTGACTTATTGTGCATCTTGCTTTGGTTTTAGTGAACTTCCCTGTGAGAGAGCAAGTTACAACAGTTAGTCACAACCTCTAACTATGGAGACACAACTATCTCTCCATAGTATTTACTTACTGTCTTGTTTATTTGCAATTCTCGGGGTAATAAGTCACTGAAAGTGATAATATCCTTTCACTGGCATCACTAAAATATATAACTATGAACTATAAAAGTTTAAAAACCTGGAAACTGCAAAGATCAAATGTGAAAGCTAAGAGGTATATATTAGAAATAACAACAGATGGCCCCAAAAGAAAACACATGAACTCAGTCCTAGAGCTCTGCTGCCATTCGTAAGCCATTTACACTGGGAGTTTGTAGTTTATGAGTCATCATTTGTGCCAAATTCCTTACATAATCTTTATCAATTTTTAAGAGTAACAAATATTTGAATTATATTTTCAATTTAAGATGTATTTACTAGCACCCATTTTCTCTCATGTTGTTTGTTAGATACAAGCCTACAGAACATCATTCACCTCATAGTATGATAGCACATGTACTGACATTCAATCACAAATGCAGTGCTGACACTTCTCATAGGCTCCTTTGCTGTACAGTGTTCCTGCTTATCAGGTCCAGCCAAGCCTGCTGCATCCTTCCCAGGAGACATGAAATAAGCAATAAAGAATGGAGAACAGGATGCCTTATGCCAACTGCTATCCCTTATGTTCTCATCTCTTCCCATTCACAACAGAGTAACTAAAACCAAAGCTCAACATAAGCAGTACAGCCATCCTCAAGCACTGTTTAGCTTGCTGTTTCTTTGGTTTTAAGGTGGGGTTGGGTTTTTTCCTAACTCTGAAGAGGGTTAGTTTGGAACATTTTGGCATTTGAGAGTTGAAATATAAAGAACTGTATGGAAATGTATATTACTATAAAAGCCTCTAGTATTTATGGTGTACATTTCCCATTTCTATTCCTTGTACTCTCAGACTATTTAGCTACAGCTGTGAACCTCCATACCTCCTCCACCTTCTTGCCAGGGGGACTCCAGTCGACAAGGGAACAGGAACCAGCAGCACAAGTAATGGTCAATGCAAAACTCAGACCTGAACTACAACCCAACATGCCAGTGGACAGCCAGATGTAGCCCCACTCACTAGAACCCTGTAAGGAACAGTATCAAAAGCCTTTCTAAATGTTGCGGTTTGGTGTAACTGCTGCTTCAGGGGCTCTTGCAAGCTGCAGTTACAGCTTTCTGCAAGCCCCATATTTTGAAAAAACATTGGTACAGTCAAGGCCAAATTTGAGACTAAGCCTATCAGAGCTGGTCGTAGCGCCTCTGTGAATCACATATAGGAGAAAAAAAACTGCTGGCAGGCGCACTTTGCCACCGGAGCGGGAGTGAGAAGATGTAACAAGCTGCACAGACTCCAAGGCCAGGCCCGCAGGAGGGGGGGATGAAGAATGCGGAGAGAAAGTTTCCCCTGCAGCTCGTGGTGGAGTCCATGGTGAAACGGGTGTCCCCCCGAAGCCCATGGATGAGGACAGGGAGCAGAGACAACTATGCCCTGTGAAGATTGATCCACGCCTCAGCAGGTTTGCCAAGGGACTTGTGACTTTGTGGG
>VZTU01020893.1:114854-128816 GCA_013400835.1 Zapornia atra | reverse complement strand
TTGGGAATCACCGGAACCCCACTGCCCATTCCCTGCCCCTCCCCGCGCCATGTTGGGGGGGGAAGAAGGGAGTAAAATCGGGATGAGTTTTAAGATTGCTAAGAAGGGAGGGGTGGGGGGAAGGTGCTTGAAGACCTGGCCACTTCTTTTCTCGTTCCGGTTCACTGGGTGTAGTAGTTGTAGTAAGTAGTAATAAATCACCTTTTTCTTTCCTTTATTCTGTGCTGCGTCTGTTTTGCCCATTGCACTAATTGCAGAGTGATCCCTCTGTCCTTATCTCAAGTCCTAAGCCTCATAATATCTATTTTCTCCCCCTTTTCGGCTGAAGGGGGGAGTGAGCGAGCGGCTTGGTGGGTATTTGGCCTTTGGTTAGGGCCAAAACCACCACACGAAAACCCAGAAAAACTACGTCCACTGCCTTACCTTCTTCACTAGGTGGGCTATGTTATCATAGGAGGATATAAAATTAAACACAGCTTTGCCTTTGTGAACCCATGTTAACTGTGCCTGGTCATTTCATTATTATTTAGCTGTACTTCAGTAGTACCCAGTATAAACCTCTCCACATTTTTTCCAGGAACTAAGGGTACGCTAAAAGGTCTGTAGTTCCCTGGGTCTTCCCTCACACCCTTATTGTAGAGTGGAATAACATCGGCTAGCTTACAGTCAGCAGGGACCTCCTCAGACTTGCAAGAACTTTGGAAGATGATCAATGGTCCTGCCATAACGTCCTCTAGTTGTTTCAGTACTCTGGGATGAATCTCACCCCGTCCCATGGACTTGTGTACATTGAGATGCTAGAGCTGGTCCCTTACAATTTCAGTATCCACAAATGGAGAGTTCCCATACTCATGGTCCTCTGGGGACCAGACAGCCAAAGGTCTATCAGTGTTATTAAAGACTGAAGCAAAAAATTCATTTAATATCTCCATTTTTTCTTCATCACTATTAATAAGATGGCAATCTTCAACAGGTATCGGTTCAGTGTTTTCTTTAGACCTCCTCTCGCAGTTAACATACACAACAGCCAGTTTCGACTCTAATTGAGTTTTGGCCTATCATGTCTTCTCCCTGCATAAACAAAACACAGCTCTGTACTCTTCCAAGAAAGTCTGACCTTGCTTCCAGAGATCATACAATTTCTTTTTTGCCTTAATTCCACGAGGAGTTCCCTGTTCAGTCAAGCTGGTCTTCTGTCCCACTTGCTTGACTTACCATACAGTGGAACTGCCAGTTCCTGTGCTTCTAAATGGTGGTTCTCAAAAGTTGACTAGCACTCATGGTCTCCTAAGCCCTCAAAAGCAGACTCACAGGTTACTCTACTGAACAGCTCCCTAAATAGCTTAAAGTTTGCTCTTCTATAGTCCAGGGTAACAACTGCTGTCCTTTTTTCTCATTATACTAAAAATTTTTCTCAATCATCTCATGATCACTGTGGCCAAGGCAGCCACGTACCGTCACATCTACCACAAGTCCTTCACTATTCACAAATAGCAATTCTAGGAGGGCATCCTTCCTAGTTGGCTCATTGAGTACCTGTGACAAGAAGTTATCTCCTACAATCTTCAAGAATTTCCAAGATCTGCTCATTACAGCAGTATGATATTCTCAGTTATGTCTGGGAAGTTGAAATATCCCATGAGGACAAGGGCTACCCATCCAGAAATTTCTCCTAATTGCTAATAGAATAACTCATCAGTGCTTACATCCTGCCTGAGTGATTGGTAGTAGACACCCATTGCAGCAGCTGCTTTGTTTTCCATCCCCTTAATCCCTACCCAGAGGCACAACATCATTANGCTCATTACAGCAGTATGATATTCTCAGTTATGTCTGGGAAGTTGAAATATCCCATGAGGACAAGGGCTACCCATCCAGAAATTTCTCCTAATTGCTAATAAAATAACTCATCAGTGCTTACATCCTGCCTGAGTGATTGGTAGTAGACACCCATTGCAGCAGCTGCTTTGTTTTCCATCCCCTTAATCCCTACCCAGAGGCACAACATCATTAACTGTAAGGGCTGTGCAATCAAACCTTTCCCTTACATATACTGCAACACATCCTCCTCACCTGCCCTACCTACCCCTTCTGAGCACCCAGTAGCCCTCCATCCCAGCACTCCAATCATATGACTCATTCCACCAAGGCCCACTAATACCAAAGATATCATAGCTCTGGGACCTGACCAATGCTTCCAGTTCAGCCTCAAATGCACTTCACACAATTCCTGCCATACCACTATCACTGTTTTTTCTCCTGTCTGACTGAGGAATAAGTATTTCAGGGAGTCAGCTCTTCAAACTGTTTTGAGAGGATAAGCAAAGCTGGCATGGACAGTATAATTATTTGGAAAGATGTGAGTGATTTCTATCAACTGTCCTTCTGTTTATAAACAATTAGAGAAGTGAGTGAAGCTGCTGAATCTGCTAATCATATGCCAGGTATTCACATTTTCTCTTCTCATTATCTTCTTTTTTTTCCCATCCAATTGTAACCTGAAATCAATAGGGTTTTTCCACTGACAATTGAGAGTATTCCCTGAAATGCCCTGGGCTGCTCTGCAGGAGTTTCTTGTTATAGAGAAAGGAGAGAAATGCCAAGGTGAGTAAAGAAGCTTATTTTATTTTGTTCAGACAAGAAACAGAGTGCACTTTTTCCTCCTCTAAACAAAGCATTTTTAAGAGCAGAATAGAGGATGCTTAAATCAATAACCATTAAGAAGCACAAAGCTCCTAAAAGAATACATCATTGGAGAAGAAATTATCAGGCTTGATGTAGAAATTACTGGGTGAAATTCTATTTATTCAGGAGGAGTCCAGATTAGATGATACTAATAGGCCTTTTTGGTGTTGCAGTCTGAGAAACTATGAACCATGGGAACAAAAAAAATAAATATTGCTCAACCCTGTCACAGCTTTTACACAACACTTCCCCAGTGACACAAACTCTGCTCATTCACTTACAGCATTGAATTTTTGTTCTACATACGCTTTATTGGATGAAGGTTTTCATATTGTCAAAATCATGTTTTTGATGACTTAAACTCCAAGTCCTTCTCTTCTTTTCAGAGGGACATATAGAAGAAAGTAAACACAACAGCCACTCCAGTTGACAGCACTGTCAGGGAGGACGTAGGGGCAGGAAGTGTAGGTAATGCTGCAGGGGTGGGGATGCTCAATAGCCGTTTGAGTAACCATTAGAGCCCAGAAGCTGCATCACAGGAAATAAGAGCCACACTTGACTGAATGCACTCAAGGAGTAGGAGGCAATAAACTGATCCTAAGGACACCCATGGGAGTTTTGCCATTCACTGAGCTGAGCTTAATACAATCAAATACTGAATAACTACTTTAATTGTCACGAGAAAAGTTTACAAATGTGGAACTGGATCATGCTTAGGTCAAAACTAGATGATACCTATACAGTCTCAAACAGCTGAAAATCTCACTCTCTATCCACTAACAACTGGATTTCAAAGATTTTAGGAAAAATCCTATTTCTCTGCAAAAAAATGGAGGGACCATCCCTTGCTATTCCTCGGTGGCCAGGTGACTCTTCCCTCTTGGCTGGTGTGCTCTAGAGATGCTCCAAGAAAAACATCCGTGACACCCTGCAGCTTAGCCTAGAGAAGGTACCACATAAACGGCCAGTGTGGTGGCCACACACCAATTCATTCCTTCCCCTGTTCCCACCCTCAGGGGTTACTGTACACTTGACCAGCTAAGCAGGTATTTGTGCATCTACCCCCTCCTCACCCACCCCCTGCCCTGGAAAGGCCATTTCACTTCCTGCAGGGAACCCTCAGAGGGTGCGCAAACACTCTGTGCTGCTACTGAAACAGTTCAGGAGATTTATGGTTTCCAGAAAATTCACTCTGTGTTGTGCTTTAGCACAGCTGGCCAGGCATTGGAAGACTTACATTAATGTACATTGCTATCTGTTTGGCTTCTCTAGGTGCCTCTACATCTTCGGGTTAAGAGCAGTATGACCTGTGCCTCGTGTTTCTTCTCAAATTCCATAAGGGATATCTAAATATGTGTAATCCCTCTGCAACATGATGATACAGGAGATACTACTGTGGTCAGTGTGTAAGAATATATTGCTTCTCTTCAGTGGTAATATGTCAAAGCCTTTAGAATTAGGAAAAAAAAAACCCACTTTTTTTCCCCATTTTTCCATCTTATTTCAGACAACGGATTACTTGCAAGTCAAAAGTCATGTATTAGACATTTGGAAAGGAGGAGTGTACAGTGCTGGACCACAGAGTTTTCATGCCATAGCTTGCATTCCACAGGAAAATGAAGCTGAAGTTTCCTTACAAGTAAGAGCACTGTGGTATGAATACATTCATCACAGGTGGGGGCTGGTTCAAGACCTTGCAAGTATAATTTTTAGTGTAAAATCGACTATTGGAATTTCATTAACCTTAACATTAACAAAATTTCTTTTCAAACAGTATTAATTGTGATTATGAGAGTCCAGCTTCTGATAACTCTGAGAGTACAGATTCATCACACAGTTTCAGTCTAAACAGTAACTTATCATACCACAGTTTGTTGCCAATTGACAAAGATATTACTGAAACAAAATACAAATTAAGCTGCAGCTTGCAGTGATAAAAACAATACCACAGTCAATATTTCACCCATGGCTGAAAAACCTGACAGATTACATAAAGGTATCTTATCAGAGTGGAAAGTAGAGGCATCAGGAGACAAACAGCATTTAATCTCTCTGTGGACTTAACTTCAATAAACTCTACTGTAGTTCTATCACTGCTGGGATTAGCCCTCCTACTTTGAATTAAAGTATAAACCATGCTCTGCCAACATGATTGTAATTTTTTCATTATTTTAATCCTTGATGAGAGAAACAAATTGTGCAGATTCCAGGAGCAGGAAAATAACTGTTACATTTATGATTCTCCAATTATAGCTTACAGGGACTGCTTCTCAGCCACCTCTTCATTCCCATGAAGGTTTTATAACAAGGCTTTTGAATAAAACAAGTGTTTTCAATAGCACCAGCAACGTAATGACATACTTTTATAAAGGAGGCATTTTCATTTTGCTTTGATTCATGTCTCAACTTATGGAGAATCAACTTTTTATTTGTTCAGATTGCCTAATCCTCACTTATGTACTTGGTTTAAGTGGATACAAAGAAAAAACCCTCATAAGATTGGTCTTTTCTATTTTCACTCCTCCCTCTAGTATTGTTTGAAAGAGGACATACTTTCAAAGGAATAAAGTGTCTATAGAGAAGAAAAGCAAATCCTCTTGTATGTTCTGCTCAGCCTGACTACCCTCACAGGGGTCCAGGCTGTTCTTTGCATCTTTGTGTAGGCTGAGACTGTGGATTCTGAACCAAGACACAAATTTTCACATGCCAGATGAACATAGGAAGTTTTCATAGGCCAGCATGAAGGGATAGCTGAGGGTTTCAAGGTTCGTTTGCTTTACAGCTGATATTCACTGCTTTGGAAAAGCAGAAAAATTAGCAGTTCACAAATTTTCCCAAGAAAGGTTGCTGACCCCTCTCCCTGATTTTACAGAATATTGTGAATGAAGCTTCTATATCCAAGCTAAGGTCAGATAAAAACAAAAATCAAAATGTAGACCTGGCCAAGATGATGTAATTGATTCATAAGTCACAAAGCTAGGTGATGATATGATATGCGATGATACAATATATGACATGACACAACATGATTGATATGATCAGTTACCTTGACCTTTCCTTTCCCCACAGAACTTTAACTGACTCCTGCATCGAGTCTATAATGTCTCAGTGAGCGATAGCCTATGTCTGAGAAAAATATCCACTATTGATTTGAAGACATCAGGCAATCAAAAAGCCATCATATTCTAAGTTTGGTGATTAATCACCCTCAATACTAAAAACACACATCTATTTGTTCATCTTCTTTTCTGACTGTTGGATCCTGTTATGGTTCTTCCACTGCATTAAAGACTCATCTCCACAAATATCGTCCTTGCATAAGTGTAAATCACAATCAGTTCACCTCTTAATCTCCTCTTGGAAAAATCAAAATACATCTAACTTCTTGCATGTCTAAATTAATGGTATACTTACAGACTTTAAACCACCTTTGTTAAATCTCAGTGAAAGATTTGCAATGAGGGCATTAACACTTCCTGGTTTTCAGTACTCTTCTTGGCGATATTTTGGCCTGATTTGTTACTCTGGTAAATATCTCCCGAGCACTGGAACACCACCTTCCCATTCATACTTAATATTTTTTCCTTACACTGTGTTTGTCCTCTGTCCTTAGCACTTCCCAGTGAGTTCCCCATTCAATGGCTAAGCATATCGTGAACCCTAGCCTTTTTCAATCACTGCACTTTAGGATGTAACACTTCATTTTTCTGTCCATAATTGGCCCAATTTTGCTAACTTTATTCATAGAAAGCTGAGCAAAGCTACATGAGTTGTTCTGATTAAACGAATGAAACTCAGCTATCTAAAGAGGCACAATTCAAAGAGCCAGGTCCCAACCAGCCTCAATGAACAGAGCTCCCCTTGACAACCCATGGTGCGACACCAGCTGACACCAGTGGAAGATTTGGCCTCATGCATTCAAGATATGCACAGCAAGGTATTTTGCAACCATTCATATAGCCATTTCTTTCTCACATCCTTTTCTACCAGATAGGACAGAAAGAGGGCAAGAGTTCAACTGATTTTCCCCCCAAACACATTCGGAAAGTAAGTAGATGACCTGCTTGTTGCCATCTATGAGACCTAACCTGCCAACTTAAAGGCTCAGCCAAGTGCTAAGTAAACAGGATGCAGCACAGAGCTGACACCCTTCAGTGGAGTAAAACTTTAAATGCTTCTGCCCAACACTTCATCCCATCACAGCAGAAAGAATACTGAGAAAAAAAATCAGCTAGCTTATGGCATAGTTTATGCAGCCCAGTGCAATATCACAGGCTTTTCTTTCTTTATCCTGATGGTTACTTTAAGTTTGGACAAAACCCACATTTTTGTTACATGCTTGTTTCTAACATGATAAGCTTTTCAACTCTAGAAATCCTTCTGGTTAATAAGGGTCATCAGCAGGAACTATGGAGGGACAAAGAGGGATTTTTTTGTGAAATCAGAGACACCAGTAAGAAGCAATACACTTGAGAAGTCTGCCAACATTCATGCCATAGAAAATAAGGGACCTGCATTTAAAAATTATAGCCCTATTAAAGCATGGAGATATTGCACTAAAGGTGTTAAAATAACCAATTAAACATGCAGTTTTAGTCCTGCAAAAATACAGAGCATTTCTGTGGAAAAAAATACCACTGACAAGAATTCACCATGACTGCTAGAAATCAAAATAAATAAATAGCTTTAATTGGAAAAGGAATACTTCAGACCACAGTGCACAGTTTTGTGGGCAAAGCAAATCTGTTAGCCAGTCTTTTAATAAGCCCACATTGTACTGGATTCAATTTAGCTTTTCTGTGAACATGGACATAAGCTATTAATAATTTAACACACCTCTGGTAAAGCAAGAATGCTGTAAATAAAATGTAAACAAATAAAACAAAAGCAGTGCTTTGTTTTTGCAACTAGATGGCCAATTAATGGAAAAGATTGCTATCAAAACACAAAGTCTGAAAATGCTCAACACACAGAAATCATGAGATCTAAAACTTAAGATTTCAAGAGAGATGTTAGCTTTATCATTTCGCATAATACATATGACATATGTTTTTCTTCTGGAATGGTTTTTAATGGGATGTGCCCTCAGTCCTGCTCAGCAACATTGCAGTGGGAATTTCACTTTATTAAATTCTTCACTGCATTTCACTACAGGTCTTTCTCCACATGTATTTTTTTTTTCCTATGGACAGATGCACTGAATATGTGATATGTGTTCTGAACACATGATCAAGGAACATGAACGCATGATCAACCAGAGCTTTCATACAAGCAAACATAGATGTTACATGTTAGCTGGGGGAAAAAAGTATTTATTTAGATGAAGAACTAGCAATATATATTTGCATGAGTGGAAAAGCACTTTGCATTGGTTAATCTGCTTCAGCATGTTACAGGTTTTACTTGCTGGTTATTCCAAGCTTTGCCCTGAGTGAAGGTAATGGAGGCCACAGAGCCTCAGCCTGCGCAGGCGCAAACAGCCAGCTGCCAGAGTCACTCACCGCTTTCCCACATTTCACTGTCTGAGCAGGCTCCTGCGGCTAACCCAGGCTACGGTGCTGGCAATGCGCTCCAAATAAATTTGCTACACTAGCAAGAGCAGCGTAGCCATGTTAAACTAATACCAGCTGGAGAGGGATAAGCAACATAGGCAGCATGCTGATGCAGAAGAGTCTTCCTCCCACACACCCACTGAGGCTGGCTGAACTGCAGGCAGCTCTGTGCACCTTCACTTTCAAAAGCTCCTAAGGTCTGTCCCTGTGGGCAGCTGCTCAGGCTCACCAGGACATCTGACCTGTTGTCTCCCAATGGCCCACGGGCAGCCAGCCCTGCCTGAGTCAGCCAAGTAGGCCCATCCACTAGCTGATGCCTTTCTCTGGGGTGGGAGAGCCTCCCCAGTCTCCTTCTGTATGCAGTGCCAGCACACAGCATGCCACCGGACCACGCACCATCTTCACCTGAAGTTCCCACAAAATTATTTCCTTTGATGTTCCATCTCACTCTTCTCCAGCGAGAAGCAGCTTACAGAGCCAGGCAGATAGCTGCCAGCACATTTCAGGCTGCATTTGTCATGCTCCTGCAACATTGTGGGTTTGCAGACCCCTTTTGAACAGTCCTGGAGGCCAACGCTGCTCCAGCTCTGAGGAAGGCAGTCTGAGGAGCACAGGGATCCTCTATGGGATAATTCCCCTATTTGTCAAGCTCTCATTACCTTCCCTCCATAAATCTTTCCAGTTTCCTTTCCACACAGATGTGGCTCATGCCTCAGTCGTTAAACTTCCACGGAAGGTAAAACTTCTAGCCTACTTATATTCTGCCACTTGGAGGAAAGCAAAGATTTGATTACTAAATAGAGCCCCATAATCCATAACCATGTAATTGCATGTTACACCAGTAATTTCTGTTAACAGCTGAACCCAAGCACAGGCGCCGGGCTGACACAGAGACAGGGGCGGCTGCTGCTGGGAAAATGGCAGGGAGAAGGGCAGCAAGGAGGAGAGGGGGAGAGAGGAGCAGCGCTGAGAAGTGTGAGTCCTGGAAAAGCAGTAATGGAGTGCTGCTGGGAAAGTGGGTGTGAAGAGAGACTGGTGAAGGAGGCTTTGCAGCAGCACTGCAATGGCAATCCTGGCAGAGTCCAGCAGTGTAGTTGGCTAATGTAAAGACATTGAGAGACCACAGTAGGGAAATACGAGGACTGGAGCATTGATTTGATAGTTTCTTCTCTTGAAAAACTCTCCTCTCATTAGGAGGGAAACTGGGAAGTTGAAAAAAGTCACTCAAGTGTGTTATGTCTTTTTAGTGTGATGCACATACCTAGCAGATCTGCAAGCATTTTAGGCAACCAGCAGAGCAGGGGCACATGGTAGGAGAAAGGCAGATAACCCTTTTGTTGAAGAACTAGAGAAGAGGCAGAAAGAAGCTCCAGAGCTGCTGCCTCCCGGCCTTTCTAGTACTGGAGAGCCCACGCAGGGTTGTGATGGGTTAGTCTATACCAGGACAGAGGTGCTGTGGGGAAGACAGAGGGGCCAGATGTGAGAATCAAGCATGATAGGCAGGATTTGCCTGCAGCATTGTGAGCTTTGCCAGACATTTGGGCTGAGCTTCATTACAGGGTTGAAGATTTTGTGTTCCTCGTATGGCGATAAGCTCACGCAAGCAGCAGGGAAGGCACTGGAATATGTCTGCTCTTATTAATTCCTTTATACTGTATGTCCCTTCCCATTAGACATGAGAGGATCCCATTTCCAGCTTAGGATGCATGAGTGAGAACAAGGACAGAAAGATAAGAGAATTGTGCAAAGCCTCATCCCTCTGGTTTTTATTACCCTTGTCATCTATCAAGGGACTGACTGCTTCCCTTGCTTTTGCTTTTTTTTTTTTCCTCCAGCATATTTGTAAATGTTATTTACTTATTGTCACTAGCTCCTTTGGGCTGTCTACTTTAATTTTATATCACAAATTGTGACCGGCAGCATTTTGTTGCTGCTGCTTTCTTTATTAATTTGTATCTCACTGCTCCAGGAACAAGTCTTCAGGCCCCTCCCTAATTTGTGCTCCATTTTGGACCAAAATCTCACTGGAATATTTTTAGTATTCCAACCCCAGCAAGGTTGGGAATGAACTGTGGACATCACTAGGGCATTCCCACACCTCCTATTCACATCCTGGTCCCTTTCACATAGAGAAAAATATATGTGTGAATATCATTATCAGCATTTCCACATTTCTGTTTGCATCACTAAGCATCAATATCAGCCCATTACTAAAAGATATTTATGTTTTGCCAATATTTAGAGTCTCTGTAGTTCTGTATGTTACATACACCTAAAACTGTTTCACCCTTTAAGAATTTTAGATCCAAATTTTTTTTCTGAGTCTTGAGCAGTTCAGAAACTCTTTCTTGAGACAATTTTACATGCAGAATTTCTGCCACCAGAATTAGGATTCTACTCATGCAAATGGCCTCACCAAGTTTCTCTAAAGTCAACATAGTGTTTTATGTGCCACTGAATCTGGGGTTTTTTTATCCATGAATATTGTAATTGAATTAGAAGCTTGACTCTTTCCCCATCTATTTAATACTCCCTTTCTGACAGTCATCATTCTCAATTCTCTTAATTTGGACCATCACACTATCTCCAACCAGACTGTAAATCTGAATGTGACGGTACAATTATTTTAAATTATTGAAATCATCTTGTCTTTCCGTACTTGATCTTCTTGAAATACCCATGTCTCACCATAAATAACATTTGTAAAAGCAATTCTTAGTCCCCATCTTTGTGCAATATGCTAAAAAACAATAAAAAGTAATTTTTCTGTCATGACAAACTTGTTTGTGTGTACAGAATAGGTATCTAACTATATTACGGGACATTTAATCATATTTCTTACTAGGGATGATGCAGAAACTGTATCCTATGAAGGGAAGTTCTCCAGACACATTTGGCTACGGGGATCCCCAGAAGGCACATGGTATTGCAGCAGTTCTGGGTTTCTATTCTTTTTCGCTAGCATGCATTGAAACTACTGCCTCTATAGTACAATATATTATATTAAAATGTAAAACAGATATAACTGAGGGGAATAAGAGGAAGGAAGAAAGGCCAGATATCTGATATTAACTAGGATGAATTAACTTGTTTTGAAATGTGTTTAATTCCTATAGGCTTAAGTTACCATGTTTTAAATCACCACTCATTTTCTTAAAGGTATTAGTTGAGGTACAGGAGCTGCAAGATAAAAATAAGGTTGGGTAAATCTATGTCTGTAGCTCAGCTCAGCATCCATTAAGCAAGAAGCTGCCTGTCATTGTGTCTGCTTTGTATGCCATCACTGTTGATCCCCAAGTGCAAGGATTCATGGCATTATCACAGCTTCCTTCTCTAGACCTAAATGCTGGCTTCACCACCATTTGGGTTTTTATTATTATATAGCAGGAAAATTGAATGATTCACACTGCCCACACACACTGGCTCATGCATTTGTACTCAGCGGTCAGAGCCAAGGGTTGTCTAAACGATACACAGAGCGATGCTTTGAAAATTCACATTCAAATGAGATCCTCCTCTCATTTCTAAATTACTGCTCTTCCTACTTGCAAATGCATACAAAGCATCCACACTAGGAAAAAAAGAAGCCTTTTTGCTATAGTATGTCTGATTGTTCAAGTGAGGGCTTTTTTTATTCCCCCAACACATCATCAATTTAGAGAGAAATATATCCCCCTCCCCATAGGATTTGTTGCTCTAGAAATATATAGTGAAAACATCATAAAAAGGCTATTAATGACTATTGTTTAATTCTTAGGGGTTTTAGACTAATTTCTGTAAAATGCTATTACATTTTATTGAACTTGTTCAGGTTTTTAATAGATTTTAAGGCTAGAAGGGACTACTGAATTATTTAATCTGACCTCCTGTATTGCTCATAAAAATAACATCCAGTTAGTCCTGGACACCCATTGCATTTGTTTAAGTAACACACATCTTTCAGTTTCAGCTCATCCATTCTAAGGGATCCCTGGGTAGAATTGCCTTTCAAATACTCTGGATGCAAGTCACATTTGAATTGGAAAGGAAGGAATCCTGGCTCTCCTCTCCCAAAGGGGAATAAAAAATTTAAGAAAAAAAAATAAGAGGAATAAGTTTCAAGTAGAGTACTGTAAAATAAAGTACTGAATACTGAGAATCCTTGTAATAATGTTAATAAAGCTATCTGTTGTCCCCTAAGCCCAAAGAGCCTGTCCTCTGTCCTGAACTTATTTTGGCAACCTAATTAAGTCTCTAATTTTGAAACTTCCCGGTCTCAACACCTCTTCTATTTTTGAGGTATCTACTTCAGTATAAAACAAATTACATCCCAAAAGTGCCTAGTCTTCTTCATTAATGAAGGTGATTACCTCAGCTACAGACAGCTGCATTTGGGCAGGTGAGTCTCTTTCGCCATGATTTGGTATTTAGCTGTCAAAAGAAACAAAAAGATAGAAGACCATTGTACAGCATTTCTGCACGAAGATGGTTACAGGATTGGAGCATTTCCCCTGTGAGGAAAGGCTGAGTGAACTGGGGGTGTTCAGCCTGGAGAAAAGAAGGCTAAGAGGGGATCTTATTAATGTTTATAAATATCTCAAATGTGAGACACAAGGGGAAATGGCCAGCCCCTTTTCTATGGTCTGTGGAGACAGGATAAGGGACAATGGCCTCAGCTTGGAGCACAGGAAGTTCCACACCAATATGCAGAACAACTTTCACAGTGAGGGTGACAGAGCCCTGGGACAGGCTGCCCAGGGGGGTTGTAGAGTCTCCTTCTCTGGAGATATTCAAGACCTGTCTGGACTCCTACCCGTCCAATATATCCTAGGGAGCCTGCTTTGGCAGGGGGGTTGAACCCGATGACCTCTCAAGGTCCCTTCCGATCCCTACAATTCTGTGATTCTCTGCTTCTCATAAAGCTCATAGGATCTTCAATGTCAGGAGTACGAGATCCCAGGGTAAGATGCAAACATAACTTGTTAATGGGTCTGACCAGTATCTCTCACCTGCCTAGAAGAGAATGGCATCATGAGGACTAGGCTCAAACAGTTGCTTATTTCAGGGTTAGAAGCACCTAACAAGTACTAATGAGAAAAATGTTTGTCCATCAGCAGACTTCCTAAAAACAGAGTCCTGAAAGAAAAAAAGAACACATCTCTCTTGAGGCCTTATTAGCATCTACATGCAGCCAGAAACTGATAGGGTCAGATGATACAGACTAAACCATCAACAATCCACGAATGACATTGCTGCATCCTCAGCCTTCATTACCCCTTACCCACCTTTGCTCAAATCACAGTTGCATGTGAGTGATGTCCTGAGCCCACTGACCGTATCCCCACACCGGTAATAAGCACACTTCACTGTAAAGAATAAAAGATGCCATGAGTAGCCACATCTTTGTTATTGTTAATAAAAAAAGCTGGAGAGAAGGGCAGGCTGAATATCTAGGCATCATCAAATGAGGCAAAATTAACTAATATTTGAAAAATGACTAGACAACCTGGAACTTAAGAGACACGGATGTTACGTTGGTGGCTGTGTAGCACATTTCAGAAAGTTTGTAGTCACTGTGCCACAGCCTTCTTTGACACTGCATGCCCACAATATTTAATTTAGGTTTGGACTTCACATTCACACCAAGCTCCCAAGGAGCTGTATCCATCAATAAGGCCTTCTTTTACCTCTGGTTAAAAGACTCTATTCCAAGCAAGTCCATCTTAGTTATATATGCCACCCTTAT
>VZTU01020893.1:95850-114758 GCA_013400835.1 Zapornia atra | reverse complement strand
CACACACACACATATATAATATATATGCCATCATTAACTCCATCTGGATTGTAACAGTGCATTTTATTTGAGCATGAAAAAAACCAGACCCTCAGAGACACCTACTAGCTGATTACGGTGAACAAATCAGATTACTTTCTCCATTGACTCGGCAAAATATTGAATTAAGCTCAAGAGTGCAGTGTTTATATTCAAAGTACTCCCTGAACCTCAGAAAGTTCTGTCACAATGAAGCCTTAGAGGGTAAGAAGGAAAGTTATTTGCTTGGGAAGAAACTGCCTTGTGATCTAGTCTGTGGCTCCTCAGTCACCAGAGCATCCCACCACCTCCTTCAAGGTGTTAATTTATGCCTGTGTAAAAATACAAATATTCTACAAAAAACCAAAGCTCATGAGCACTCACCTTTCTTCCCCAGAGGTGAACCTGGAGAACAAGTGACAAACATTCTGTGATTCTGTGAAATGTTCCTTGTGGCAGTAAATATGATTTTGATGGCAGTAAAACTGCTACTACAGTGGACACATTCTAGACATTGCCATTTCTGATAATATCATGTTCAGATGGATTAATAATCATAGAAATTACAAGATTTGTTCTGCCTTTGCTACATATAATTCAGCTACTCTTTTCCTGACTCTTAGTGCAGTTCTCGTTATGGGATAGACCAAAGAAAGTGTATGCAAAGTAATCCCTTCTTCCCATAATGAAACAAAAAGGCAATATATACTGTGACTAACTTGCTTCTGTCAGAAGTCATAATTCTTCAGGCAGACACACAAAGGGCAGATTTTACCCGTTTTACCTCTGCTCAGGATGGACTCACTTCTCCCCTTTCTCTGCCAGATCACTCCTGAGGTTTATTACTAACTGAAAGATTATATCTGTAATAATATTATTTTTCTACAAGGTAGTGCCCACCGGGAATAACAGATTAAATAGTGTTCTAGCTTAGACAATTGTTAACACACACTGCATGAATTCTTTCCTGCCAGCTTCAATGATTCTGCCCGAGTGTTCACGGAGCCTGTTTCACAAAAGCACTTACTTGTTTTACAAGCTTTTTGCATATAAGAAACTGGGGGGGTGGGGGGAGGGGGGGATGTGAAGAGAAATAAAAGATAATTTGTCCCACACAGAAGGACAGATAAAGTAAAAGTCTTACCATGTGTAAGACTAGCTGTGCATAGTGACTTTTAAGAGTCACAGGGGATTTGCAGCATCCTCTCCCCCAAAACAGATTCTATGCTCTCTTCTTGTATTTTGATCACCTTTAAGAGAGTCCAAAGGCTGGATTTCACATTAGTGACAAGGGTCAAGGCAGAGGTCTCTGAGCAACTCACTGATGTGGGAGGGACTGCAAGAGGGGGACCTGACACCCCTCATAGATCAGCAGCCATTGAGAGTGCTTCCCAAGGAGCCGTGTCAAGAGAAGAGGAAGCACTGCTCCTGAAGCCAAATACATCAATGTCAGTGTCGTCCTTGCTAGCTCAGATGCATAGCTTTCAGCTGGCATATTTATTATTAATTATTATTAAATTTATTTATTTAAGTGTGCTTTGCATAGATAGACACATTGTCAGTCACCAAGGACTTAATATCTAAATTAGTTAGGACAAACAAATACAAGATGAAACAACACTGTAGCTAAGAGCATGTGAGGGGATTACTAATGAAGAAAGAGAAGTAATTGTTTGAGGTGGTGGGTTATTTAAACGAGCCTTTAAAGAAGAACCCATGGATTTTAAAAAACCCAGCACGATCATGATGATAGTCTAGGCAAGCCTTTTTACATGATGCAAGGCAGCTATGTCAAAGTAGACATTCACCAAAATATTTCAGCTTAAGTCTTGATCCCACCTCACAGGTGGGATTCAATACCAAGCCTTCCAAGTCAATCACCCATCCCCCTAATTTTTTTTGCTTCCTGGTGAACAAACAAACAAAAAAAATTCAATCATAAAAAAAGGAGAGAGGTTTTCCTGATTGTGGTGGCTCAGCCCCAACCAGCACTACACACTGCTCACTCAGTCCTGGAGGAGAAGAAAGAGACAGAGCCTCTGTGGGTTGCGATAAGGACAGTGTACTGACAAAAGCACTGTGAACATAGAACAACAGCAGCCAATTACATTCACACCAAGTGGTAACAAAGAGCACCTTATCAACCTGACATTTACAGAGCACTGCATGATGCAAGGATGGACAGACACCCCAACCACACTCAAACTACTCTGAAGGCATTTAGGCCTACCCCTCCCTAGCCAGCCCCTTTTATTGGGAAGTGATGTCGGGTGGTGTGGAAAACGGCCCAAGCTAGCTCAGCTCACCTGTGATGACTGCCTGGGGAGGTTGACTCTGGCCTGGACAGAACCAGGACACTGATACAGGGAAAGAAGGGATAGAGATAGTGAAGCACAGCAAGGGGAAGGGAGAAGGCAAGGAAATAAACAGAGCAAGAAGGTCATGTTCCAAATGGGCCATGCAGAGGGAATCAGAGTAGGTATGCTCAGGTGAGGAACATGCAGGTTGTTCCTTGGCTGTACAGCCTTAAAGAATTTTAGTGAGCTTACTATTAAAAGGGCTGGAGGTAGAAAGCCAGTTGCAGAATTAATAATATATGTTTAGAGTAGCAGAAAAGGATAATAACTGTATCAGCAAAGCACCACTAGATAAAGAGAGAAGGAATGAGTAGGGCATGAAGGCCAAATGAGATCTAAAATGTCTTTGGCTCTTTAATAAAGAAAGGCTTTTATCTGAGGTCTTTTTCATTTCTTTTGTCCAGATAGAACACACCAGCAATTTATATCATTTATTAGATAAACCTGAATCCATTCTTCAGTGGGTGACTAGAATATATGTTTGAATTCTTCCAAAAAATGATAAAGCAGTAGAAGAGGAATGTACACAGACTCCCAAGCTTTGAGAGTCAGCTACTTCACCCTAGAGCATCACATAGGCGTACCTGGCAAAAACAGCTGAGAAAGAAATTACAGGAGAATAAGAGACTTTCCAAAGGTCATTTTCTCAGCTCTGTTACCACTTAAGTGCATTCTTAGAAGATTTCTTATAATCTCGATCCTGCAGTTCCCTTTGGTGGCCACCTCAAATTGGTGACCCTTCATTTTCTTTCAGTAATACCAAATATGTCCTTTAGTTGAGGTTCCCTAATGCCCAAAATGGCTCATAAAACATTGGGCTTTCTGGTTGCTTTACGTCAGAGTGTGCAGATGTTTCAGAATACATGTGAGCTAAGTCTGGCCTATGAAGGGGTAAATCCAGCTCAACAGTTTGCTTAGGCTGCAGAGAAGGAGCATTTAGGAAGAGAAACCAAAACTGGAAGCCACAAGGCAAATATTCTCAGTGTCTGCTACTTTTTGTGTGATATTCCTCTCTGCTTTCAGAAGTGTGATTCTTAAAATTGTCTTGTACAGCTTCAATTCAATCTCTGAAGTGCATTTTTATAACAAAGAAATACTGTTACCAGGGCCCAGTGTCATGGGAAACAAGATTCCCAGTTTATAGGGCATACGCACACCTTCCTTTCCTGTTGCAGCTACATAGCTCACTTTTCCCCCTGCAAAGATGACTTGTGGCACCGACAGCGAATTCTGACATGGAAAAATGATGTCAGAGAAGCATTTAATCTCTTTTCACCAGTTTTTTTATGAAGTCTAAGTCCTGGAAACAAGAACCATGCCCATGTTACTAAATATCCCTACCAACAATCCTATCCATGTACTACTGGCAAACCATGTCAGTGAGATTCCTTCAGGCATATTTCTCCCATCCTGCAGTCTCAAGAGCTTGTTTAAGACACGTGTTTATTCTTCTCTGTTACATCTCATTCAAACACACTTGAGACATAGCTCCCAGGTCCAGAATACCTTCCCAGGGCATTGAATATATTCTTCCGTAATGTAGAATTAATAATCTTGATTAAGTCCACTGAGAGAAAATGGAAATCTAAAAGAAACCCCAAAAATGTTATTTTAAGCATGCACATTTGCAGGAAAGTCCCAGGATGCAGAGAACTTCTTTGTAATGGGGGAAAATAATAGGAAGAAAGAATCCTTTATCAACAATAGTAGATGGAGATTGTCCAAAACTAGAGCCAAAAGCTGAAGAAGCTGTTTGGTCATTTTCCAGGTGGGGTGTGCAGACATTTAATAAACCATAGCTTTATGTTTTGAGAAGATACAGATAAATTCTCTGCTTGGTATCTGATGCCCATAGAAAGGGTTCCCATTTGTAAAGTATACAGTATGTCTGAATAGAAGAGGCTTGTGTAACTCCTTCTATCCTTCTCTCATGCTACCTCCAGCATAACAATATGGCCATAGTATCAACAACAGACCCCAATGATCTGCTTTGCAAGTGCTACTTCCCAAGGGATTACTGGCCCTTCAGCTCTTCTTTTAGCCTCAGTTATTGTTCCCATTCTTCCCACGTCCTCACTTCAATGTTGGAAAGTCACATATTCGTAAAAAAAGCGGTCCCATTTTCACCCCAGCAGGACCAGCTCTATCCTCTGACCTAGACACCATGAAGGGCAGGCTGTGGACCTTGGCAAACAAGGCCTGCTTGGCTGCTTGTCAACTCAAGGCCTTGATAAAGGATTGCATGATGTTACATGGATGCACCCCCTTAATTCAGGGGTTGCTTGGGGTTTCTACCGCTTGCCTGATGCACGTTGTAGTCTCTGGCCTGCCATGAAGCACAAGAGTGTAGAGTGGGATGCTATTTGAAAGGGAAATTTGAAAGATAATAGCCACACTCAGGACTCAAATGTATTACTTCCACTCAAGAAGAATATACAGAAACTATATATAGTAAACTAAAATAATTTTTAAAACGGTTATTAGATATTACTAAAAAAGACATAGATCACTGCTTTCTAATATGGTATCTTTTTAAAAATTACAGTTAAATGTGAGCCTCCAAATGCATTTAAAAACTCTATTTTGTAACTGGAGCCCATTTTTATCCTACTCCCCCCCCATCCCACCTCACTTTTAACTATAGATTGTGCGTGACACTTCCTATCTTGTATGACGAACATCTTTAGAGTAACTTCTTTTTGAAGGTGTTAGTGGTATATCCACGTACATGGGGTCAATAGAAACAGACCACACACAGAAAAGTAATGGATGTAAAAGCTAGATCATAAAAATGGAAGCTCACGTTCCTAGAACTGAGAAGCCCCAAGCCTACCCGGGTGTGTGCTGAGCTTGGAGCACAGCCATGGCTCAGTGGGTCCTAGTGGCTACACTGATACTGGTGAATAAAATGGGCCAGGGCCTGTCCTCTGGTCTTGAGACCAAAAATCACTGCACAACACAATCAACAGACTTAACTCTCTTCCCTGTAAAGCACAGGCTACAGTCAAACCTAGGTAATCTCTGCCTGGGGGAATACTTGGTGTCCTGGGCTGAAACCCTGCCAAGGACTCTGCTGACCGTTTAACTACATGCAGACCCCCAGACTATTACTCCAGCATCTACCTTATCCTTATTCATTTTTTTAATATAAGCTATAAACTACAGTAGTGTAATAGTACAGACACAACCACGGAAATTATGCAAGTTGTCAGATGTGATGGTGGGTGCACAAACACATGGCGTTGTTCGGGCTAGAACTTACAGTCCTCCACAAGCAACTGGAAGA
The DNA here is from genome assembly GCA_013400835.1 of Zapornia atra. Lineage (NCBI taxonomy): Eukaryota > Metazoa > Chordata > Aves > Gruiformes > Rallidae > Zapornia > Zapornia atra. The sequence goes on along the minus strand of VZTU01020893.1, from coordinate 109,097 downwards.
ACCCCACATACTGCCACAGGGGGTTAAGTAATTAATTATGGTTTGTTTCTGTGCCTCATAGTGGTTAGGTCTGGTTTTGGGGGATGAGTTGGGGGGAGGGGGGGAAGACAATTTTCCTGAATTTTTAATGTTTTAAATTTATTCTTTTCATTTCTGTAATTAATTGTAAGTGCTTCTTTACTTAAATGTAAGGGAAACAAAAGAGATGATTTTCTGAATAAACTTACATGAGCTAGTGTTCTAGTTTCAAAAAAAAAGGGACCCTGAAATAGACTGATTAGATTTTTAAAATGCAATAAAAGGTGAAAAATTCTGAACAGCAATAATGGAGTTTTTCTGATAATTGCAACTTGCAATAAAATCTATTTTTAATGAGACAAAAAGTTAGGAAAAGAAAGCACACCAAAAAAAAAAAGTCTTAAAACTATCCTGATAAGGAACTTGATTCTAACACTGAAACTGTCTTCTTTGCAGATGAAAATCTGTCTTTAAAACATATGCAGAAGGGTTACAGAAATAAAACTATAGCTAAAACAAGACTTCTATAGTCAGTACCACAGTACCACCTTGTGGGGAAACAGAAATGGCCTCAGTATTGACTTCCACTGCACAGTTTCAGGAAATACCCATCATATAAACATAAAATTATAACTAAGACAAATGAAAGAGACTTGAGCACCAACACTGCGACGTGTGATTTCTCCCAGTGTCAGATTACTTTGTTTGAAGAATCCATGTTCCAGGCAAAATCTTTCAGAAGTCTAATATAAAAACTTCCTGGAAGAAAAATGTCTCCTTTCACATTTGCTTGCATTCCTTCCTTGACTCCCATTTGCTGCAAATTTATTTCTCCAGCTACACTGAATCAAGAGAACAATTGCAGCAGGCATGTCAAATTCCACCCCCGCAAAACACTTCATAAAGTTAAAGGCTATGACATAAACAAACTAATGCCAGGATCTTTGAGATGACTTTTTTTATTGCTTTTCTGTAACTGATGTAGAGATTAGAGACAGTAATATTCCTGAATACATCTGAAGAAAAAAGGTTATCAAATCTTCAGATGCCCAAAGGGAACTATCACCTGCTTTTCTCCATTTCTTTCACATAGTGAAAGAAATTTGTATGATTAAGTAATTGCTGGCTGTCAGAAGAAACAGTTGCCCAGTCGTCATATTTTAAGAGCTCCATTAAATGTAATTTTCACGCTTTCAAATATATCTTCTTAGAGGCATATCTGAATTTTATGCACCTAATAAAGCAGGGCAACTAGTTCTTTCTTTTCTAAATCACAGAATCATTAAGGTTGGAAAAGACCTCCAAGATCATCTAGTCCAACTGTCCCCCTACCACCTATGTTACTAACTAAACCATATCCCTTTGTGCCTAATCCAACCTTTCCTTGAATACCCCAAGGGATGGTGATTCCACCACCTTCCTGGGTAACCCATTCCAATGCCTAACCACTCTTTCTGAGAATAAATTTCTCCTAATTTCTAACCCCCCCTGGCACAACTTGCAGCCATTCCCTCTTGTCCTATGGCTACTTATCTGTGAGAAGTGGCTGGTCCCCAGCTCACCACAACCTTCTTTCAGGTAGTTGTAGAGAGCAGTAAGGTCTCCCCTGAGCCTCCTCTTCTCCAGGCTAAACTGTCTCAGTTCTCTCAGTCACTCCTCATAAGACTTGTGTTCCAGACTCTTCACCAGCCTGGTTACCCTTCTCTGGACACTCTCCAGGGCCTCAATGTCTTTCTTGTAGTGAGAGGCCCAAAACTGAACACAGTATTCTAGGGGCAGCTTCACCAGAGCTGAGTATAGGGGAATGATCATCTCCCTGGCTTTGCTGACTGTGCTATTCCTGATGCAAGCCAGGATGCCATTGGCCTTCTTGGCCACCCGGGCACACTGCTGGCTCATGTTCAGGCCAGTGTCAACCAACATCCCCAGATCCTTTTCCTCTGTGCAGCTTTCCAGCCACCCTGTCCCAAGCCTGTAGCATTGCTTGGGGTTGTTATGACCAAAGTGCAGGGCATGGCACTTTGCCATCATGAACTTCATCCCATTGGCCTCTGCCCATTGATCCAACCTGTCCAGGCCCTACCCTCTGGAGGGCCTTCCTACCCCCTGGCAGATCAACACTTCATCCTAACTTGGTGTTGTCTGTGACTGGTTTAAGTGTTGGCCAAACCAAGGGGCAGGCTTCCCTCTGCATTTTATCAATGGGCAGCATTCTCAACATCACCTCCTCCTGACAGTTTATTTTGGGGTATTCTTTGCTGGAGACCAGCAGGCAGGTCAAAACGGGATAAAGTGTGCCAAAGCACAGATAACAGTCTTTAATATAATGTTAGGGGAAGGGAGGGGGAGTATTATTTGGGGGCATTTTTAGTTGGCTGGGGTTTATTTTTTTCCAATATAAAGATTGAATCTTGTTTCATTCATGCTTTGGCAAAGCTTCCATTAATAGAAATAGTGCAGGATCAAACACACAAAAAAACCCCAAACCAAAACAAAATGGTATTCAGGTTTACTTGTCACACCAAGCTAAGCTGTGAATTCAGACATCTAGAGTTTGGGGGCTCATCCACCTTCTACTGAGAGACTGACACTTGCTTTAGCTGGCCAATGGTGGGATTCCTCTCACAACACTTTAAGTAACTGGGAATTAGGCGGTCAGTCCAGTTGCCCCCACACACACATATCTAGTGTCATCTCAGATTCCTCAGGATATGCTTCTTGGACCTTCAGCTTGTGACCTACATCACATTTACCAGCCCCATGCAGAGGTCTCAGAAATCTTTAGGGGCCTCCAAAGACACTGAATGTCTATGGGTGGGAAGATGTATGAAGCCTTAAGTGTCTAATTGAAGTTTGTCATATTAAATCCACCTACAGTCAGAAGAGAAAGAGACATCTCTAAATAGTAATTCATCATGTCCTAGCATACATGACTACAATGGATGGGAAGAAATCCCTTCTGAAGATGCCTACCTCTCCTTAGTGATCAAGAAAGGCACTTGGAAACCATATCTAACTTTCAGATTATCAATCATGTTCTGTCGAGATGAATCTGAAATCTAATGTACAACAGATTGTAGACCTTCTCCCTATTTTTGCATCCTGATAACATATTCCAGGTTCCACATCGTATGTATGATTTGGATAATGTGATCTGAACTATGATGTATACAATGTGCCACAAGCCTCAAGGGAAGGATACCAAACAGTCAGCTCAGGTCCCATCATTAGCGGTGGTAGCAAGTCCTGCCTTAGCAGCAGCAACTGCAGCCTGATTGCCAGGTAGTATTCATATGCAGAAGCAATGCTTCTGCACCTAGCTGGTTTTTCAGGACCCCATGCTCCACAAACCCTGCTTCTTCCCTGCTCTCTTCTCCATGCAGGCAGCACCTCTCTTCTCCAAACATGCGTTTCAGCTGGCAGCAAGACTTCAAAACGATGCCTGCTGTGCGTCTCCCTGTCATTGTGCTCTCCAACTCCACAAAGACCTTAAAGTCACAGCCTCCTCTGAATTCCTGAGTTTAATTCCTACATCCTCAGTCTCCATCAGGTAGTCACACATCCCAGGAGTAGACATAATTATACAAAACGTAGAGCTACGGCTGCTGTCATCACCTGGGACATTTACCATGCAGTGCCTGCTGTGCCAGTAGTCAAATATGCCCCCCAGCCTAAGAGGTCGAGACTTTCTCAGATAAAAAAATTTGCAGGTCTTATCTCAGGCTGTGGACCTAGACATTGGGTTGACCTGGAGTTTTTCCCCCACAGTTATGAGATCCCTGCATTTATTCCTTCCTCATCACAGGTAGGAGCCAACTGACACGACTGAGATTCCCATGAGGGCACGGGCCTCCAGGTCCATCAAAGTGAATGAATTAGACAATGAAATGCCTTTGAGAATTTGATCTGCCTGACCCCAAAGAAAAGTGCTGGGGGCAGAGGTATCTCTTTGCATTTCAGTGCAGAGTCTTCCTAAATGCAAGGGGAGAATACCTGCAGAACACCACCTAGCCACAGCAATGGCAAAGGGGCTTTGCAGCTGTGCCTACACTCCTCCATCGCACGACACGAAGTAGTATAAGCTTTTCAACTTGACAAATTAGCCACTGATCTGAAGCATTTGCAAGCTGCATTCTTTTATGCTTTTTAAATGCTCATTTTTAATGTTCTGGTTTACAGCTTTTTGCAAGAAAATCAAACCAAATTCTCTGCTGGACTGACCAACAGAAAAGGGAAGAAAACCCAAGTATCACAGTTACAAGCCCTTCTTATCTAGTTCAGTCATTGTACAGCAGACCATCATTCAAATCCTTCCTCTGCCTGAGGGGATTCAAACATTCATCAAACATTAATCTCCCAAAGATGCCATTAATTATCATTTTTAGGGCATTATGAATTGACTGGTTTTCATCTTATCTTGTTCCACTTTGTGTAAAATACTTAAAAATCAATCAAATCAGGGAGTAACAACAACTTCTTTAGATCTCTTCCCCTGCTCCAGTAAACAGCGGATCACATGGGGTGAAAGAGCATCAAGACACTGACTACAATCACCTCCCATGTAAAACTCTCATTGTCTTTGGGGCTGGATTCTCCACTAGAAGGCAGCATCTGTGGCATCTCAAATTTTAAAGAAATTGAAAATTGTTGCAAGAAGTGAGTTTATGATCTACTAGGTATAAAAGAGAATAATGATTTTACATTCAGCAGCTTGACCTTCACTGAGAAGAAATTCTCTCAAGTGTCATTAACATCTAACCTAGTGGTCTGATAACAAGAGATAGATGTATTTGTGTTCACTGAAGAATGATATGCTTAGATACCAGAACTTCTTGTGGTTATGACAAAAATTAGGCCTTAGCAAGTTAATCAGTTCAGCATTTCTATTAAATTGATCTGTCTGTGGAAGGAATGGCTACAGCACTGGCCTGAAGAACCGTCACCTTTATGAAACACTCAGTTACTAACAGTGGTCAGCCACGACCTATCTGGAAGTTTCTAGGGGGGACAGGACAGATTCTGGTGATTTGTCCCTTTTGTTCCTATCTGATCTCATTAAATTGGGAGCATTGCATGTCTTGTGCTCCCAGTAAATCAGAAGACAATGTCCATATTTCATTACCAAATAAGCAATACAATGATACAAACGGCTTACTTCATTCTTCTGTGATTGCATTTGCTTTATTCTGCCACTGGTGAGAACATGTTATCTTGATTACAGATGCTTTTGACCATTTTTTAAGAAACCCAGAAAGACATACTGTCCTAATGACGCATGGCAAAACAAGTACCTCTTTAAAAAGAACCAGATCTTTCTGATTTTTATTGTACATTACAAAACACTGACTTTCAGCATATTGGTTACATAACATGTGGATCCAAGAGCAATCAGAAATACAGCTATTTGGTGGAATCTTTGGGTCCTCCACATGCATGCATAGGCTGTTTGCCAAACACACATCCACAAGAAACCAGAAGGCAGAGCCACACACAAGGCACTCCTGCACACGTGCTGCGGTTTAGCCCAGCAGGCAGCTAAAACCAGCACACAGACATTTGCCTGCTTCCCCCTTGCCAAGTGGGATGGGGGAAGGAATCAGGAAAAAAAAAGGTAAAACTCATGGGTTGAGATAGTTTAATAGGACAGGAAATTAAGATAACAACAACAATAATAACAATAGAATATATAAAGTGAAACACAGCACAGTTGCTGACCACTAACCAACATCCAGCCAGTTCCCAAGCTGCACTCACACCACCCAGACAGTTTTCCCAACATTACATACCAGGCATGTCATGTGGTATGGAATATGTCTTTGGTCAGTTTGGGTCAGCTGTCCTGGCTGTCCTCTCAATTTCTCATGCACCCCCAATCTCCTGGCTGGCAGGGCGGGGTGAGAAGCTGAAAAGTCCTTGACTCGGTGTAAGCATTGCCTAGCAACAACCAAAACATCAGTAGGGTTACCAACATTATTTTCATCCTCAATCCAAAACAGCACTATACCAGCTGCTGGACAAAAATTAACTCTATCCCAGCTGAAATCAGGATGGCATGGAGCCAGGCTGGAGCTGCAGGTCTGTATTTGGCACTCACACCTTTGGCTACTGCAAACCCCAGGAGACTCAGGCTGACTTCTGTGAAGATGTTTCCAGCCTGATAGTGTATATCCTAGAAACAGAACAGACCAGGTTGGAAGGCACCTCAAAAGATCATCTGGTTCAATGTTGTGTGGGAAAGGGAGTCTAGTACCTTGACCAGCAATGTCTTGAAAACCTCCAGTGATGGTGATGCCACTCCAACCAAGTTAATCCAATGATTGTTCTCACTGTCAAGAATTTCATTCTTGTATCAAGATGAAACCTCTCCCAATGCAATTTTTACCCATTACTCATTGTCTTCTCTACGTGGACTGTTATGAAGAAAGAACTTCCATTCACTTTGAAGCCATCCTCTAAGTACTAGAATACTGTGGTGAGATGCTCTCCTGAGCCTTATCTTCCCCAAAAAGTCCTAAATCCTTCTGACTTTCTTCACAGGGCAGGTTCCTCATTTGACTTGACAGTTCTGCATGTTCCTTGTTTCTGTCAGCTCTAGCTGGTATGAAACCAGAAACTAATCGCAGAAAGCATCTATTCCTGTTTTTCATTTAAATATCTGAACTGAAAGATTTGAAGGAGAGTTCACCCACAGAGGTCTCAGTGTACATGCACCTAGGCTACATTAGTCTTCATCCTCAATACATGATTAAAGTCATGAACTCCCCTGCTACTTCCAGTCCACTCCTCCAGCACTTTGTGTTACTCCACACAGTTCTACCTTGCATAAAACTTACAAGGCTCTCCCTTTGCTAATACTATGAGGCTCTCCATATGCTAATACAGCTGGGGGGGGCTGGGATAGTTTAGTCTGGAGGAGACTGAGGGGAGACCTCATCACTCTCCGCAACTACCTAAAAGGTGGTTGCAGTGAGGTGAGGGTCGGTCTCTTCTCCCCGGTAGCTAGTGACAGGTCTGAAGTTGTATCAGAGGAAGTTTAGGTTGGATATTAGGAAAAATTTCTTTACTGAAAGGGTTGTCAGATATTGGAACAGGCTGCCCAGGGAGGTGGTTGAGTCAGCATCCCTGGAGGTGTTTAAAAGAAGAGATGTTGTACTTGGTGACTCGATCTAGTGTTGGACCTAGTAGGGCTGGATAGAGGTTGGACTCGATGATCTTGAAGGTCTTTTCCAACCAAAACCATTCTATGATTGTCTGAAAACCATACCTGCAAGAATGCCCTTCCCTTGCTTTGATTCACGAGTGTGAAGCTTTACAAGATGAAAAAGAGATTGATAGTCCTTCTGTAAGAAATAATAAAAATTTGCCCTCACTCCAAACTTCACCTTGTACTTCAGAATAAGGCTTTATGCACTTCTATCAGTATAATTTTTACTTCATCTTAAGAACATACCAGTTCATTTTAATACATAATCAGCTAAAGGAATATCATTATAAGAATTCATGGTATTATTTACATTTTTACTCGTTTGGCCAAGATATGATTGGAAGAGACCTCTTTAAGCAATAAATACAGTGTGTTGCTCACACAGTTATTACAAATAAATTGTCACTGATCAGGCACCATCCAGTGAAGCAACTTTTGCCCTGATGGCAAGAAATCTTTTTCAGGTTTCCAATCTGCATGCATTAACAGGATTCATGTGCAAAAAGAAGTTTCCTTCTGCTTGAACATCACTCTTCCATCAGCACGCTTTACCTCCCCAGTATCTTTCTTTCCAATCTCTTTAAACAGAAGCAACATATATCCTGTCTTTGTTTTAGAGGATTAAACATGCCAAGTTGTTTTATTTTCCCTTCTGTGGTAAGCCCTCTCTTATCTTGACCATCTGTATAACTTTTCTCTGCAACTAGTTAGGTCTCAATTCATTTTTCTTGAAACACAGATAACCAACACTGTAGAGTCTCTCAGATGAGGTCTGCATAACCTTGTCTAGCTTTATTGGATATATCATACAGAATATACACGCTTGCACTTTTTTCTATGCAAGTTATCTACAAGACCCATAGTCCTCCTGAAACTAGTAAAAACATGAAAATTGTATTCTTCTTCATCTCTTCCCAAGAAGTCTGTTATAGGGTGACAATATGTTATGAGTTTTCAGATTAATTAATGAACTTGCACGTTAGCATTTTAAATATTAGCCACTTTCTTTCTCTTGTCCTTGGAGTCATCTAATTTTTCCCGTTTGATATTTTTATCCTCCTCTCCATTAACTGTGCTGTCTAAACTTGTGTCACTAGAATCACTGTCACTCTTCTAATTCTCTTATCAACATCATTAATGAAATTATTAAGATTAACAAGGTTGCTCTCAAAATTGCATCTTAAAAAAAAAAAAAATCTATTAGAAACTTCATTCCAGTACTTCCCTTTTGATAGTCCCCATTGTCTTCTGACTACTCCCTCATGCTCCTTACCCACTTTCAGTTCTTTTAATGATTCTTGTCATGTCCAACTTAATTAATAATTTCCCACAAGGCAATGTATCAAATACAATCAAGACAGAATAGTTCTATCCATTCCCTTTGCCTAAAAATATCACAGAATTTATCAAAAATGATCTTTTGTTAATCTGAGATAATCTACCTTTGATTAAAAAGATGTGACATTTCATTCCATTTACCTCCACACTCTTTATTATTCTCTCCTTCATATTTTATTTTAAAGCCTCCTGAGAGCCGACCAACACGTACTTAGATGCCTGGATCAGTTTTTGCACCTTTCTAAAACACCTTTGCTACTTTATAGTTACCTTGTAATGTTTCTACCTTTCTCTAACACATTTTCTACCAGAAATTTCAGGTATCATGTCTTTCAAGCCTCTCAGTTGAAGATCAGCCAGTCTATTGCCATCTGTCTCTCCCTGTGCAAAATTCTTCTGCATCTCTTTCCCACTAGCCACTTGGTCAGTCAGACAACCTCTCTCCTAGCTCTCTCAGTGACTGAGACTGCTGAAAAACTTTGAGAGGCCTACATGCTTCAGCTTAGGAGGCAAAATAAAGTTCAGAAACATCTGTGGCTATTTGAGTTCTTGTAACATTCCTACAAGAGAACTTCTACTTTCCCAAAGCGAATAGAGTTCCTTGCATACAGTTGTATTTGGCACAGCAGCTCATGCAGGTATTTTACAAGGCACCTTTTATTTTTTTTAAACATACATATTTATTACAAATTATAAGACATACCACAATGGAATTGTGGGGAAGTCTTTGCAGAAAAGAAAACGTGAATGTCTTGTGGCTGCTATGTCAGTGTATTTGGCAGTGTATTTCGCTGCTTTCTAAGTGTTTGCAAACCACTAATACAAGAAATCACCGAGACTCAAGGTGAAATTTGACATACAACATGTTGCAACCTGCTCTTGGGAAATCTTACCACAAGAACAGAAGGAGGTACATGAGAAAAGGGGATTAGGAAACAATTTTGCCATGCTGGGCAACAGAAATCTGAAACTATCATCATGGTGATTTGTCCTCATGAGGTATTTTCACTGTACTTGGAAGAAGTGGGCTGCTCCAGGGTCCCTTCTGGCTAGGACCTGAATTTGCTGTACAGCACATGTTTCATGGTGTGCTCCTTAATACTGGTCACCAAGGACTTGCTCTGGCCTCACACTTGCAAGGCAACACACAAGATGTTCATCCACCAGTTCTTGTCACTCAGTCATCCAGGCTAACTCTTCTTTTAATTCCTGCAGGTTTCCTAGGAACAGTGTATGTCCAGACACTTTCCAACACGCAGGCAAGGCAAAGGCCAATGACCCGCCCTCAGTTCTAAAGCTGCTGTCAAGGTCTTTAATCCCATGGGGCTCTCACAAACTGAAATACATAACTTCATATTTACAAGGCAATATTTGACAAGAAAGAAAAAAAAAAGAAAAAAAAAACCATTATTGTCAGAAACCTAAACCATTCCTCTGCTTAAAGCTAGAAGGGAACCTTTTCCTGTTGTACTTGTGCCAGTTGTTGAAACTATCCAACACCTTCTACCACTGCTTTCTACTATCGTTCTTCCACTGTTTAAAATGGGAGTAATTTAACCAACTGCAATTTCATATACAGAAAATATGACACAAGTTGAATATTTGGAAAGAAATCACTTAGCCCTGTTTTAAACTAAAACCAACACTGGCTTACTCTTCTTAAAAATTGTACAACTGCTACATAGAGTAACTTTAAGGCAGCCAGTGGGTAGCCAGGATAACGTATCCATGCCTCATAAAATGTGCCCAAATTCTAAGCTGTAAAGTGTTGTATATGTTGGATAAACTCAACTAAGATGTCCTGATGTTTGGGCTAAATCTCAGGTTCGTTAAGCCAGCCCTGTAAGCTCACTTTATATTTTGCATAATACCTACTGCTTCCTCTTTTTAAAAAAATATATTCTTAAACCCACTCTATGGCAGGAGCTATAAACAGCTCCACAGCAGTGATCTCAGGTTTGAGCATCTGTGTATGCTCTGACCATGGTATCCCGAGACTCCCAATAATCCTTAAGCTCTTGCCTTCCCAGTAGCATTAAGCTCTTCCCAGCATTAGAGATGGGTGACTACAACCCAGGTTCCAGGTTTTTCTCCTAAGCACAGGAGCCATTTTTCTCTCAGATACACACAGCCTGCAGAAGATGCAGGTTTTCCTCCCCCCTTCAAATGTGTTTGTTGAATAAATATTTTAAATGTTCTATTTTGGGGGTGTACAAGTTATACCCAGTCCCCAACTAATTAAGCTAATTAAGACTGTGTCAGTCAGAAAACAAAAAGCAACATGAAAATTACCACATCCTTAAAACCCCACCTGATCTTCACGACTCTGACATTTTGATAATGATGATGACTCTGCATTCACAAAGAGAGAACTCATTATTTTTGAGATACATATTTCTACATCAATTTCTGAAAGGAAATGAACCTTACAAGCAACTATAATTGGAATGCTCTCCTCTGTGCTCTTAATTCTCATCAACAGCACAAAAAAAAAAAAGAAACAGAAAAATCTAACCACTAAAATATAAAAGTCTGCAACTGTCACTTGCCTGATGTATATCCTCAAGGGAGGTCTGTAAAGCCTAAGAAAAAGCCAAGTATTAGATTCACTTTTTATACCAACTACCACCTAAAGTATCATCACCATCTGGCCATCCTTCCAAAAAGCACTGGTGTCATTCACCTTCCATAATGCATAACACAACTGTCCAAAAAAATTAACAGGAAAGTTTTCATTTCAGAATTCTGCCTGGGACCAGGCTCAAGATTGCAACTAGGTGTCAAGACAAGCAGTCGCAGATTTTCATGCATCCCTTTTTTTTCCATTCATTCACTCCTGTTCCTTGGCTTCAGTTGACTGTCTTGTGTTGGCTGCCTTGAAACTCAGTCTTAAGTGTTTAGAGAACTTAAGCAACTCATCCAGACCTATGCATTTATCCAAGAGGAGTCTGGTTTTGATCTTACCTACTGTTTCTCAATATCTAAAAAAACCCCACATCCTTCATCTTCCAAAAAGCAATATATTGCACACTCAGCAGCTGAGACCATAGCAGTTGCTCACGCAAAAGTGATAACTTCTTAAAGGAAAGTGTATCAGGTCCAAGTACAAAGATGGTGCTCTCTGACTCCACGTCACATTATGACCGACATGAGCCCTAACTAACAGTGCCTTTCATAAAAACAACTCACATACACCTCTGAGTATAGGCAGGTGCTAGATCTGAATCATCCAGAGATTACGTATTGGAAGAGCACTGGGGTCAATACGAACATCCAAACCTCTGAGAAACTAGGGGCTCTGAATAATCCCATTGCTGGATGAAGCAGGTACTAGCCACATTTAGCAGTACCTGGAACCCTTCCATGTCTAACAGAAGCCTCTTTACATCTTTCTAGAACAAATAAGAAAGCAACAGGAACTCAATGCATTCAGGATACAAGTCTGCTCCCCACGCACACACAGATCACTTGTGCAATGTAGTCACACTCATCCAACCTGTTCTGGAGAATAGTTTCATCTTGCATGCCACACAGTCAGCTGGTACACGCACCATGACTGCTTGTCTGGGATTTCTGGATCACTAGGCACCTGGAAATCCTGAACAATTTACTAAAACTGACAGAAAAAGGCTGTCACTTTTGGGGCAAACCACCAAAAATGACAGTTTGTCACAAAGCAAAGTAGCTCTGACAAGAGGTACCTTCTCTTCAGTTTTTCTAACAACGGTTGAGCCACCATGACAGCAGGTCACTGCCCATATTCATCCTTGATCTTCCCTTCCCTAGTTAATCACTTAAGCAGCTTTCTCAGACGAGCCCTGTAAACCAACTCTCTCTCCCATTTACAAGACTTCGTTGAGAGCCACACTCACAAGCATTTTAGCGGAAGAAGATCTAGGAAAGCTTACTACATCTACTAAAATTACATACTATTAATAGTATTGTACAATAACATAACTTTTTATATATAGCCCCAAGGCTAAACATATCGAAATGAAGCACAGCTGTCTCAGTGAAACACAGCAGCTATACACACTCATCCCGTCGCCGATTTCACACCCTGGGTCACCCTGAACCCCCAGCTTAGAACTATTACCACCAAAATACCGATGCATTGGTCCGGCCAAAAGCACAAGCAAGAGCTAGCCGTTGGAAAAGTGGGCTGAGGTTTCCATGAGCTGGAAACCGGAGAGGGAGAGGTTAAGGTACACGTTGTTTCCCGAGTCCTATTTCCTTATTGCTATGTGTTTACATCATTCGCTTAATTACCGTCCGCTCCCCAGCTACCCTCCTACACACGGGCTTCCCCCTGAGAAAGCCGCTCGAGGGCACAGGCCACCCGAGGCTGCACCGTGCCTCGGGAGACAACGCATCTCAAAACGCCTGCCCCCCACACGCCCCCCTCCTCCCCGGGGGACACACAAGCAGATTTCCTAGGGAAGGGCATATTCAGCACTCGACCCGCGCTGGCCCGCGCTCGCACGGAGCTAACTCGCAGCCGACGGCTCCCGAGGCCCCCCCGAGGTCCTCCGCCGCCGTCGGCCCCCCGCAGAGCCCAGGCACCGTGCGGCCGCAGGCAGCGGGCGGGGCCCCGGGGTGGGCCGCGCCTGGCAGCTGCCTGCAGCCCGGGAAGGCCTGTCTGGCTCTGCCCTTCCAGCCCCGGGCGAGAACTGCCGCCAGGACGGCA
>VZTU01020893.1:62921-95393 GCA_013400835.1 Zapornia atra | reverse complement strand
CGGCGCCTCGGCCAGGCCCTCCCCGACCTGCGCCCGCACGGAGGGCGGGAGCCGCCGCCGCCGCGCCCCGCGTAGCCCAGGCCCTCGGCGTCCCGGTGCCGAGTCCTTCGCCCCCGGCCTGCCCTGGCCTCTCCTCCCCCAGGTGAAAGAGGAGGGATGTCCGCTGCCGCCTCCGCTGAAATGATTGAAACCCCCCCGGTCCTCAACTTCGAAGAAATCGACTATAAAGAGATCGAGGTGGAAGAGGTGAGTGAGGGCCTCGCTGCCGGCGGCCTCCCCACACACACACGCCTAACCCCGACCCCCGGGCGCGGCCTGCGGGTGGGTCGGAGTGGCCAGCCGGGCCCCCGCAGCGGCGCCTGCCCCGGCGCAGCCCCTGAGGGCCCCCGGGCTTGCCGTCCGCCAGCTGGCGGAAAAGGCCGCGGAGGCTTCCTGGGTGCTCGGGAGTGCCGGGACACTGCAGACACACACACACCCGTGCGTTTCCTTGCTCCTGTGGATGCTGCAGAGGTTGGCACCAGAGAACAAAGGCGATATGGTTGTGAGAGGACTTGCCAGTTTGCTTCTGCCAACCCCGGTGCTGTTCTCTGGGCTTTTATTAAAGTGGAATAGGTTTATTCAGGACTTTAAAAGTTTCATTGCCCGTTTTTTTCTTAACATAGGCTAGTGATGTTGCCCTCATGGATCTGTAGCGTTTCATTTGTGAACTGCAGTGCATGTTATCCAGGACATGGCATTCAGTTATCATCTAACATAGTTGGAAGCGTTTCTTTTTCTTCTGTAGAAACCTTCATAGTAAAATTATCACCTTAAATTCTTTGAAACTGGAATGGGATAAAGTACAGAATTTCATATATACATCTCATTTGTCTGGGTTTCCTGTGGAAGCAGGATGGGTGTGATCTTCAACAGCTTACACGCTTCACTAAAGGGCTCAGTAGTATGTTGTTTAACTTTCAGAATCACACAAAAATATTGCTGGTGTTAGAATTATTTTTTTTGGTTCCACTTCATCTAACATCTTTACAGATACGAAGTTGCCTCATGCAGAACCATACTGAGTTTGACCAGTATGAACCTAACAGACACCCAAGACTGCTGAAACAGTCTTTGTACTTTTATTTGTATGTTAGCGAAGTTCCCCTTCCTGTAACAATTAGCCTCTTTTTCTTAAAAAGTTTATGAGGAAGTGCATTTAGTCTTGTATAGTAGCGTTTATAGATATGACAACTAACATCTTAGGGTTTTTTTAAGTGGTTTGCTAGATACTGGTTGGTTCATAATGATTATGCTGGGCTTGCACGTGGCCTGGAACAGTTCACAGAACATAAAATTGCAATATTTTCATAGGACACCAGGGTGCTTTCTGCTGTATGCAAGTAGTGTTGTAGTAACTTTCCAGACACTGGAAATTCTCAGAAGATATATTTAAAAAGCTTTCCTTTCCCCCTTTCTAAGAATATGGCAATTCTAAAGATTTTTTTGACTGTAAGTTTTATTGTTCCTCTTCCCTTCCATGCACTTAACTGTTCTGAAGGGAGAAAATTTTGTGGTGTCTGTGAACTGAAAGTATATTTGCATTTGATAATAATCTGACATTCTTGCAACACTTGCTAATGGACAGGGATCATAGCCCATGCTTTGGGAGAAATGGCTTTTCTCACCTAAATAAGACAATAAAGTTGATAGAAATGTACCTGCCATAAAAAGGTGTCCTGTGATGGCTCATAGAAGTAGCACATCTAACATGTTACACGTAGCACTTTGAATGAATAAAACACTATACTTTAATCATCCACACACCCTGGGGAAAGCTGTTAGTGAGGATTATATTGCTGTTTTACATGTAGGAAGCATTGAGCTGCATAGCGTGTAATTGGTGTAATTGGAATTCATCATTCTAAGGGTTAATATTCAGAGCTTGTCTCTGCCCTACATACCTGCCTGGCACCTGCTGAGGCAGGACTACATGCATGAAAATGTATGTAAAGTCAATGCCTAAGCAGTAATTTGTGTTTTATTTAATGTGATTGTTGCACTGTCCTCAAAGGACTATCTTTGCTGGAGGTGACAAAAGTCATGTGATACAGGCAGGGGAGCTCTGAATATGTTCTCTCCATGAGAAAAATTGATGATTGCAATGGCTGGTGTAGCATTTTGAGTTACGCTTAGTGTACCTGTCCTACCAGAAAATTCTTACAGACAATGGGGATGCATGCCATCGTGCTGAATCCAGTCTGAGTGCCATTGCACGGAGGGAGAAGTAAGATTTACATTACATTAAAAGGGGTGAATTAGCGACCATCCTTAGACCCTCAGCTGTGGGTTTTGGACTCTTAATGATGATGCAGTTTCAGCACAATAGTCAACTTTGCAGCTGTAACAAAACATACATTGTTACTGAGGATTTTCCATGCTGTCACTCTAGGCTCGGAAGTTCAAGGATTTGTAAGTGGCTGTAAGAACTCAGAATGGTCAGATTTTAATATACTTGGCAAACTTCAGATGTTTCATAATGGAGTGTCAACAGATCTACACTGGAAACTTGAATGCTTGTATAATCATAGCTTTGCTGTTGTATTATCAAGGCTGTCTTGTCAGCAGATAGCAGTCCCACTCTGCCACTGGTTTATTAATAGATATTGAAGTTCTGGAATACTTGCAGGCCCTGAGTCCTTGCTAATAAATGTAAGATCTATAAGTGTGCTTTCATTGAGGTTTGGCAGAACTCAACTGGTCAATATCAAGAACAAACCATATTTTGTTTTAGCTGCCATGCACATGACTAACTGTACCGTAGCATTACTTCCCACCAGTCAAACATGTCTCTGATTTCAAGCAGCCTTTTCATTATTTAAAGTGCATAGATTGAAGTAAAATGTAGAGATAATTCTTGTGAATGGGTTGGAATCAAATAAAAATTGATGTGACGCAGTGGGAGCATCTTCAAAACTAGAAGGGGTAAAACAACGTAAAACTTGAATCCAGAAGAAATGTTCCCTTCTGGACCACACAAATTTTTGACTGTCAGAATGTCCTCTCAAGTTTTCAGTTATTAGATAGTCAAATCATTAGAAACTGAACAGATAAAACTACAGAATTTGTCTGAAAACTTAATATAACACGTCAAGTTAACAATAAAAAGCCTGATAGCCCTATTTTAAAATCTTATGTTTAAACCTAGCCTCAATACTGCTGTCTCTTCCTCCCAGAGGAGCTTCCACATCTAAGCAGTGAGCAGAGAACAGACTTTGAGTTTGAATTGTTCTGGCAACCTGCTCCCTGCCACTCTTTCCTGAAAATCCCACAGCCCTTCCTCCGTCATGTAATCTGATAACAGTCCCATACATGTCTGAAACGCGGACCTCTTCATCACATGATGTGTGTATGCTTTGGATCGCATGGCCAAAAGATGCGTGTCTGGTCATGTATGCTGTGGCCCTACCTAGTCACTGCCTGATGCAGCCAGGTTGAAAAACCATTGCCGTGTTTGCATAGCTGCAAGTTACTTTTGACCAGTCTGTAAAGTACGCAGAAACAGTTGTTAATACTCTGCTGGTACACTGCAGTATATACACTGACAATCTAATCAGGCAACAGAGTTAATTCCATGGGGATTTAGGGTAATATTTTCTTTAAGATGAACAGGTAAGCATTCTAAATACTTAATTTAGAAAACCTGCTTAAGGTGCCAGCAACTAAGGAGATGCAGTTTGTGGCACGTTCACCTACCTTGGACACTTCTGAAGCAGTTGACTAATTTCATTAACTGCCTGAGAAGAGTGCTGAGAACTGCATGTGTTCCTTGCAGTTGTGGAGCAGAGCAGTTCAGAGGCAAGAGAACGAGGATTGCAGCACGACAACTGGTTTTTGCTACCCTTTATAGTAGTTCACTTTTAAAGTTAATGAGGTGCAGTGACCAATTATGTCTGTTAACGCTACAAGGTAAAACAGATTTATGTAAGCTGCTGCTGAACACGGAATTGCTACCTCCCTTTTTTTTTACGTCCTGGGGGGTTGTGTCCAGTTGTTGAATACCAGTCTGCAGAATTGGAACCACAGGTGTGATCTGAGATCTGAACAGTATTCATGGTTCTCAAGAGCAAGGGTGGTAGTTAGGAATCCTTTTGAAGTCAGTCACATCAGCAACTTCTTAGCCTTTTCCAGAAAGCAAGCCAAAGGCAAAAAGTTAGTACATGGTGAAAACATAAAACAGAATTATCTGTGATTTTTACTTTAAATACATTTCTGACTTAATTCAAATCGCTGTGTAAATTTTGGTTAGTTATACCAGTGGAAGATTCTCTTCATTCATCTAAGAAATTAGCTAAAGTGAACACAGCTGGGGTGTGAATTTATAGTGAGAGTTACACAATATCAGTTTCACATGGATGAAATTTAGTGTGCAAATAAGTGTTGGAAGATGGCTAATAAGCTAGTTAAATTATTAATGTAAGACCTGACACATATTTCTACACATGAAGGTTTATTCAATGAATCAATCTGTGACTTGTGAAATAAACTTTTACTCTTGTAAAAAATGTGTGGGAAAGAAAACTCATAGGCTATTCTGTTCCAGTGGTTAAAACAAGATGCATATTTATGAGATACTAATAAAGTTTCATGTCTAATATAGCAGCTAAGGTCACAGCTTGAGTGACAGTGTAACTGCTATCAGAAATTGGTAGGGAAAGGCTTTTCCCTAAGAAAAAAAACCTAAGCCAGAACAAGCTTCATGCTTCCCTTATTTATCCCACCCAGTGGATTCTCACAGCATTCTGCTGATTACAGAATGATTATTTGTTTTGCAAAGACCAGTAATTTTAGACTGTGCCAGCTGAGCAAGCCCAGCTCAAGTTGGAGCCCTTCACCCTGAGTGCCTCATTACCCAGCATTTTATGTCTAAAGCTAGAATCTCCTGTCTGGGCTGCTGTAACAGAACAAACTGATTCATATTACGACATCAGACAAGTGTTTGTTAATGTTTTCAAATTACGGGTTATTAAAGTGAGCTCAGTTCTTGAGACAGCTGCGTATAAGGCTATCAGTATGTAAAAAGCTGGAATGAAGGCATAACCTGATAAACTGTCTTTGCTTGAGATGCACGCGCTTCTTAGAATGATCAGAATGCACAGAGGGCTGGTAGTGTGTATAGAGCGAAGGAGGAATTTCTGCAAACAGACATAATTTTAGGAGCATATGTGAAGGTACTTTGATTCTCCATAAGCATGTTCTGAAGAAGTTGAAAAGAGAATGATTTCTTGAAACAGAACTGAATTCAGATGGCCGAGTCACTAAGTAACTGCACAGTGTTGTGCAGCGCTAACAGATGACGCACTAAATATGGACCAACTGTATTAGTCTGTGGCAAGAAGAAGTTACGTGTAATTACTAAGAATATATGTTGATTTTTTAATAACGGCTATTTTTCATTGCTGTATGCATCCCAGAAAGGGAAAGCAACATTTAGACTTGGGTTGAGCACCTAGTACAAATAAACTTAACCAGTCGAAGAACGTAGCTGTGAGAATTGGCAGACCTGAACTCCTTCCTCAAAGTGCTGCCAGGGTATTGGCCGCAGTCATTTGTGGCACAGGGCCGGTTTGCTTCAACCTGCTTAATAAAGCATAGCACAAGTTGGAATTTGAGGCTGGTTGAATGAATGATTGAAAATGTAGGCGTGTGTTTTTATGGGCTGTAAACTGTTGTTCACAGCTGCTTTGGTCGCTTTTTTTTTTTTTCTGTATGCTTTTTATGTGTCGTACGAGCAGATGGGTGAGAAACTGAAAATATTTGTGTGCTGTATTGATACTGTTGGAACTCTGGTAGATAGAGTAGAATCAACTAAACTTTAAAAGTGTGTTTCTGTTTTTACAAAGCATTTTTATCCCTGGTTTCCCCCTCAGTCTTGCATTGTGCCTGAAGCCTGAGAGATCCAGAAGTTCAGTTTGCATAAACCTTTCATTTGCAAATAGACCAGTAACCAAACGGACATAGGTATTAAAGATAATTTAGAGACTGCTGTTTGGAAGCACAGGCTTTCTTGGGTTTGTATTGGTTGTTTTTACTGCTTGTCTTGCTTCCCAAAATCGTAAACAAGTCTGTCATGTAAATACTGCAAATTATGAAGACAATTCTCCAAAGAATACTTAGTCTGCTAAACTGAGATCTATTCTATTTTATTGCTGTCTTGTGTATGCAGCAAGGTTTTTTTAGAAAGAGAAGCACTAACAGGGAAACTTCATAGATACAAGGTTAAAACTATGTATCTTTTGTATTTTTGACTGAATAGAAACCCTGTGTAGTTAATACAAAGTTGAAATGAATTCTTCCAAAGCTTTGACATTTGATAGGGGAATAGAGTACCTCTGAACAGACAGATGCATTTTTCTTGTTTTACTGGGGAGTGGGAATTATTTGGTCACATCCCTTGGGACAGAGTACATCCTTGAGGGCTTAACATATCTGCAGTCTCTCTTTTTCTGTATGATTTCTAGTCTACATTCTTACCAGACAGTATAGTCAACGTACTTAAAAGTCAGTATCATGTATCTTTGTTTATGTACAGCATTTGATACTATTTGTACACAGAGGTAATGTTTGTTCCAGCGTTCTTGTATGGTTCATATTCTTTAAATTAGGTTCCAAACACATTATCTGGAAAACATGCAAAGGGCACTCTCTTTCTCCATGTCACTTTGTCACACAATAAAACATAACTTTTTACTGGTAGGAGTTTTATAGGGAGAAGCATAAATCTATATATAATTTTCAATCTTTACAGCTCTTTAAGTACTTCTGCCAGTTTAAAATGTGCCTGTGTCATGTCCTAACTGAATGGTTCTTAAACTTAATTCTCTTGTGGAACAGTAGAAACATTGATGTTTTATTTCTAAATGGGTCATCTGCCCTACATTTTCTTTTTTTTTCTCCTAGAAGATATTTAGAGGGATAAAATCTTTTACGAGAAGAATGTGTTTATTTTTAGATCATTTTCCAAACATACACCGTGCAACAGATCAACTTCTGTTTATTGATTTGTTGTGTCAATAATTCCATTAACTGTGCTTCATATAATTCAGAATATGCACTACTGTCCAAACATATGCTGTGGCAGGGGACAAGAAGGAATGAGCATGAAGATACTAAAGTTCAGGCAGCGCCTCCCTCCTGTGCTATTAAGTTACTTAGTTCTAGCACACGGTGTTGAAGGAAACTACGTAGTGTTTAAACTGGTCTGTCAAGTTCTAATTCTGTCCTTTAAAGGATAAGTTCAGTAAAAAAGTAAGAAAATTAAATGTAAGTGGAATCCACCACAAGCTCCCTCCTGTCCCTTATAAAGGATGTTTTTATGATGAGTCAGATGCTTTTCCAAGTTTAATTGGGAAAGACACACTGGCTTTCGCATATGGTGAACTTCAAGTTTGTACCAGATCCGTCATTGCTTCTTAGGGTTGCTCTTTTCATATGCTGTCCAAGAGGCTGAGCTTCTTTAATGGAAGATCAGCTCTTCTCTGTTTTCCCTGTATCCTAGGTAAATATTCAGTGCATCCGTGTCTCCTCTTCTCAAGTTCAACCCTCTGCCTAAGCAGGCACCAAGTCACTGATAAATTGTTATGAAACCTTGACCGCATAGTCATTTATCAGACTCTTTTCACAAGCCATAAAATTTATATATATGATGTTTCTATTACATAATTCAGATTTAGATTGCCTGTTCTTCCTGTTGGTGCCTGACACTTTTTTAATTAATTTTTGTTCTTCGGTCATTAGCAGGACTTAATAAAGAGCATGTGATTCTTGGAATTTATTTCACTTTTGAACTACAACTTGTAACATTCATGGTGCAGTGTAAAACATCACATAGGGTGGTATGTTCTTATTGCAGCTTCTTCATCAAATAGGAACATTATTTAAAATGATGGCAAAATTGAAAAATTGTTTCTTTAGTATATGAGCTAGAAATGCATGTACAAATTCTTGATATTAAACGTGCAAGTAGTCATGGATTTATCTTCAGGTGAAGAGTATGCCATTGTACTGGCTTTTGGGATGAATTTGACCATGTGGAATTAAATTCAAAAGATACTTGGGCTTTCTTTTTTAACATACACGTGTGCCCAGCTCTGGGGTCCCCAGTACAGGAAAGACATAGAGCTGTTGGAGTGAGTCCAGAGGAGGGGTATGAAAATGATCAAGAGGCTGCAGTACCTCTCCTGTGAAGACAGGCTGAGGGAGTTGGGCTTGTTCAGCCCAGAGAAGAGAAGGCTCCAGGGAGACCGCACTGTGGCCTACCAATATGTAAAGGGGTGATACAGGAAAGTAGGAGAGAGACTGTTCAGGGAATGTGGTAAGAGGACAAGGGGCAATGGCTTTCAAGCTGAAAGAGGGTAGGTTTTGGTTAGACAATAGGTAGAAATTCTTTACTATGATGATAGTGAGGCACTGGAACGTTGCTCAGAGATGTTGTGGAAGCTCCATCCCTGGAGGCATTTAAGGCCAGGCTGGATGGGGCTTTGGGCAACCTGATCTAGTGAGGATGTCCCTGCCCATGACAGGCTCTTTGGTACTAGATGGTCTTTGAGGTCACTTCCAACCCAAGGCATTTTATTTTTATATACATGTGAAAAATGGATCTATTTAATATATAAAAATCCCTATAGTATATATTACATTGTCATAATATTAAAATTGTATCTGTAATACATATATTTGCACATAAGGACATATGCAAGCCATTTCAGCAAGGAAAGATATGACTAGCCAAAACGAAGTAAGCCTGGTCTATCACAAACTGTTGTAAATGTTACAGAGTAAGTAAAAAACACCTAAAATAGTCAAATTGCTTCTTTAAATTTTATCAGATGTACCTGAGACCAATCTTTTAACTGATGTAGCTTCACTGTTTTCAATAAGCAGGGGTTTTTTCCATGTCACTGAATTGAATGTAACAGAACTGTACTCAAAAATGATGGAAAAGTGTAGGAAACAGTATATTGAGAAAAGCTTTCTGAAAGGAGTCTCACACAGCCTTGTGCCATAAGGCCATTTGTATCTAGCCAGAAGAAATCATAATATGCACATCTCGTTTTCCTTAAGTGGAGGGAAGAGTCCTTCCCAGTTACTTGGCCAGTTTCGGTTCCTTCATATCGTAGGGGAGTAGCAGGCCTGGATCTGCTGCTGCCAGTGCAGTTTGTCCTGAGTTGCTCTCTCGTAAATTCTCTGTCCTTAGTCCTTCTCTGATGTGAGCAGGCTGCTATCAGTTACCTGTGCTTGACACTGGACAATTTACATGTGCTCAGTAAATCAGCACTTCTGTTAAATGCAGACTTATGGCACACACGCTGACTATGTGTTCTGGTCAAGCACTGTGTGAGTTGGTTAGGGCGGTTGTAATGGACAGATCTCTTGTACTAGTAGAAGAAGGTTGGGGGGGCCTGTCAGCCCCAAGAAGTTTGGCAATTTTATTCGAAATATGGTCCAAGAGAGAAGAAGTACCAAGGGAAACTATTTGGAACTTTTAGGTCTTTAGGTGACTCACTGTTTCCAGCGTGTTTATATGTACTATTTTCATAGGCTGCTTCACTGTCTTTCATATAGGTTGGTGATTCCAATCTCAGTTGTGGACTGCAAAAACAAAATAGTTGGGTATTAAGAGGAGAGTCAAGGCTCTATCGTGTATCGGGGAGAGGAGGTTACAATCAACAGGTCCTATTTTATGTGGGGCAGAATGGGGCATGTTCTGTGGGTCTGCTGTGGATATCTTGTGGTAAACTCAGTCTGTGAACATCTGTTGTGAGGGGTGAGAAGACAGGAGACCTCGGGATGCTAAATGTGTGCTGTAATGTAAAAGAGAAAAATACTTTTTCCTTTGTATTAACAAAACCAGAAGAGGAAAATGCCATGGATTACCATGGATGGCAACTGTCACTCACATCCATACGTAATCTTACAGAAATACTGAGCATACTTCCCCTTTCTTAATGCACGATCTTGATTGTTTTTTTAATTTGTATTTTTCCCCTCTTCAGATTGGGTCCTTGATTGCAGACTTTTTATATTCAGCATGAAATTTTAGCAGGTCTTGAACTATGCACCTGCAGCCTTATCTACCCTGTTCTCAGGGGAAATCAGCTTCACTAATTATTTATTTATTGATTAGGAAAGTGTGTAGCAAAAACCTAACCTAAGAATGTTTTCCATACATGGTAGTTTGCATTCACATGGAACCTTAACATTTCTGGCATCTGAGTTGTCTTCTCTGGATCAGCACTCTTAGTTTATGTTGCACACTATTACTGTATTGGGGGTTATCTCAAAAAAACCCAAGGTAAAATTAATAAATGTTACTTCCTTAAAGGCTAAGCATGCAGGCAATTTGCATTGTTACAGTATTGGTTAGTCAGTATCTCCTACAGAGCGAATGTTAAAGGTGTCTTGAATAATGAGTATGCAGAAGCGGCTGCTGCTACTGCTTCTGTGAAGTTACAGTGAAGAGTTGCAACTCATCTGGTTTTCTGTATCTTTAAGCAATGCTAATTTGGAATAAACTAGAAAGCAGACATCAACAAAAATAGAGAAGAGCATAGTTTATATAGACCTTGTGCTTGTTTGGAGGACTCCCAGGAGAATTTACTGCTTTTACACTGTTGAGGCATCTGTGAGAAAATGGAAGGATAATTTTGAGTGCATTGCACATCTCATCCTGGCTTCAACAGAGTCCTGTGCAATTGTTTGCATATGCATTTAAATTTCAGAATTTTGAATTTCTACTACTAGCAAGCGTAAATGAATAATGCATATAGATATAATTTCACCAGTCATCTATACAAATAAATTTGCCATTGTTCTCTTCATTTTCTTCCAAACAGATCTTGTTCCAAATATTTCAGAAAAACTTGATCTTAATTACTGTTACTGCATGTGAATAAAAAAATGTTTTGTATTTGTGTTTTTCTGTTCCTTCGGTAAATAATATCTGGAGGAAGCTTAGCCAAGCTCCAGTTATACTTTGATGTCATATTATTAAATTGCTGCTGTAAAACATGATTCTGTGTCTCTGTAGTTTTTTAAGGTAAATATATTTTCTGTTCCTGATGTCCTGCACAGCAAATGAAAATTAAAACCATTTCAGGTTTTAATTTAAGTGTTTCCTATTATTTTATTCTAGGTTGTTGGAAGAGGAGCCTTTGGTGTGGTCTGCAAGGCAAAATGGCGAGCTAAAGATGTAGCCATTAAACAAATAGAAAGTGAATCTGAAAGAAAAGCCTTCATTGTAGAGGTACAGTAAGTTTACTGGAAAACATGGGGCGTGGTACCCTGTGTTTTTTAAATTCATAGGTCTATTTAGCGTACTAAAATCTGTGTCTGTATTACAGAGTAAATATAGCCTGTGGTACCTGCTGCAGGCCTGAACCCCTTGTCATGCAGAACAGGACACCTGTCAGCACATCACAGCTCCTTTAGTTCACTTCCCATTAAATCTGGAAAGGAAGGAGGGAGAGAGGAGGGCACACAGGTCGGGGAAACACTGGTTCCAGGATTCCATCCCGGTGTGGAGTCAGGGTGCAGCTGAAATACCCACCCAAATCCCAGAACTGATTAGCACTTCCAGGGGCTTACAGCATAGGTGATTCTTATAATCAGGTCCATAATTGACCCTGTTTCTTTAGTTTTATTCAGCAGTTCTAATAATTTCAGGGTGGTTTATTTAGCATGTAAGTTTTTAGTACATGTCAATTAAGGGCAATCACTCTTCCCATTCAGTGTCTACTGCAGAAAGATCTTGAGTAGTTCAGATGCACTGATAGACTTGCCAAGATACAGAGCATTTTCTAGAATCAAATTAGCCATGTAATTTAAATGAGATCTATTGTGACGTGCTGCTTACTATTGAGCCAGTAAGAATCTAGGATGTTCAAGATGAAATAAGTTTAACATAATGCTCTCTTAATTTTGGAACCAAAAATGTAACACACTGAACAGTTAAAGGAAGCATATTTGTAATAGACAGCGTCGTGTAAATATTTATGTTGTCCATTACCATGGAAGTTTTTAAAGTTATTAGTCTGAGTGGATCTAATCAGTCTGAGCATTTTTGTGTTAGAAAGGGATCTGAGAAGATAAACCCAAAAATACTTCAGTAGTTACTGGGATTCAGGAAGCCCTACACAGTACAGGCATCAGTTGTGATACTGCATTCTGGATTTTCAGAACTTAGGAAGTGTACAGGAAAAAAAAAATTAGCTCCCTAGACAATGAACAGCATAAGCTACCTCCAGTGGTCTGTGTAAAGAAAAAAAAAATCCTTTTTTCTTGTGCTACGTACAGGAAAGGAAAATTGCAGTGCAAAATAGATTGATCATCAATTAGTGCAAGCACCGGTAGGTTCCTAAATATAAGTCATCTTAATTTTTAACTGACTGATTTACTTTATGGGATTGTGGGGCTTGGTTTTTTGTTACTGTTTTTAAGAACAGTAGTTTTCTGTATAGTGAATAAAGCCAATATGATTTAGATGGTTTATGAAGTCAGACAATCAGGATTTCAAAATTGGAGGCTTCAAGAACACCACTGAGCCTATAGAGGTCATAGTTGCGCAGTGTTTGACTTGAGCAATTTTACTACACCATGAAAAAAATACTTTCTTTAAAATTTCTTCTATACACAGCTCAAATGAGATACAAACCTAATTACATAAATTAAAATGCAAACAGGGATATCAGTCTTGTAATTCCTAAAATCACCATCTAGGGTTATGCAGCTATATAAAACTGTAAATAGTCTTTCTTTTTTTCCCCCTGTGGTTTGAAATTGTGTAATTTGTGTTGCAGCTTCGACAACTGTCGCGAGTGAACCATCCCAATATTGTCAAGTTATATGGAGCCTGCCTAAACCCAGTAAGTTACAGCTTTGTCAGTGTGACGAAAGGTGACTAGCTTAACACATGCAAGCATCAGTACACAAAATGTATGTTTTATATGTATAAAATATGTATATTTTATATATATAGAGTTATGGTTTAGCCATAATAAGGAAATGTGGGTTGGTTGATAGGTTCACATTTTTTGTGGGTTGTTTTTTTTTTCCCCTGCTATGAGAAATAAATTCAGAAAATTCCAAATGCTGTTTCTAAACACTGATTATGCTTCAGTTTGTCAGAACAGCATCTGGTGTATTACATATGTAGAGCCATTCATATCTACGGTCCTATTACTTGCAAATCAGCAATATGAAAAAATACATTAGCCACACGATTCATAGCTTGTAAATCAGTTCCTATTCTCATATATGCAATTTTCAGGATTTGCTTTCTGCCACAGCTGCAAACAGGCCTACAGATTCTTAAAGCAGAAAAGCAAGTACTGTGACAGGACAGATGTATCCTTAGCTAATTCTAGTGTGGTCTATTTATTGGTTAAAGTAACACTGCATCCCTTGTTCCTTACAACTAGTGGAAATCTTTTGACATGGTATTTTAAAATCTTGTTCAAAGTTACTTAAAAAAAAAACCCTAAATGCAAATGACTTGCAATTTGAATATGGCATTTGCTCTTCAAGATTGTTGGGGAGGTCATTCTCTCCAAACTTAACAGTGGTAACTAATTATAAAACTGATTTCTGTTTCCATTATGTAAATGCGTACCATTCAAACTGCCCCTTTACCTCATAGATAAATTTTCCATTAGCTTAGATGTAGAGACTTCTCTCTCTAAGATCTTTCCTTTCAGTTTACAAGTGCTGTTTTCCACATTTAAAACAACCCTATTTTTTGTCCCCTCCCCCCCGCTAAGGTGTGTCTTGTTATGGAGTATGCTGAAGGAGGTTCTCTGTACAATGGTGAGTATCATTTCAACACAGTGTCTTCCTGGAGCTGAAGGCTAGTTGTTAAAGCAAACATGATCTAAAATATAAAGCTGTTTCATACATATGTCCCATCCTTGGAGATACTTAGAAGCCACCTGGAAACAGTCCTGGGCAAGTGGCTCTAGGTGGCCTGCTTGACCCTCCTTGCTGGACCTCACGAGGTTCCTTCCAACCCCAACCATTCTGTGATTTTTTTGAAATTGTTAAAAGTAATTACAAGGAGAAATGAATGTGCTTTTTAAAAACACACTTCTCAATCTACTGTTTTGTCTTTTGATATCAGTTCGTTGTGTTTTATACAAGTCATTTAAAGTTTTCCAGTGGGACTTCTGAAAAGAGTCTTCTTTAACTTGTAAATTCCTTGAGTATTTGACATAGACTTTACCAGGGATATCTGAGAATGAGCATCACCTTTCTTTTTGAATTTTAACATCAAAAAATTACAGAAAACATTCTAAAACATGGAACATATTTTGACATTTCTATTATTTTAACAGTCTGCAGAGGGGTGTGTTCAGTTTCAGTGCCAAGGCACTGGTAATTACTTAGATTCCATAGAGCTTTCTCACTGGTATGTTGTTAACTCCGTTGTATCTGTTGTAATATGCAATAAAGTTCTTTTTAGTTTGTGCCTTTGTTTTGCAGTGCTGCATGGTGCTGAACCTCTGCCTCATTATACTGCTGCACATGCCATGAGTTGGTGTTTACAGTGTTCCCAAGGAGTGGCATATCTCCACAGTATGAAACCAAAGGCTCTAATTCACAGAGACCTGAAACCACCAAAGTAAGTTTCTGGTTCATGTTTCGTATTTTCTTACAAATTATCTTAAGTTCCAACTGTAATAATTTCATTGCATTTGAAAGAGATGCCTTTATTTCATACTAATTTTATTTGATGTACTATATTCTAAATGAAAGCCATGTGCTTGAAACTTCAGTTACAGAATGATAGTGCATGGTACCGGAAAGGAAATACACCCAGTTACTTTATGTTCAACTGGAAAGACACCCTGCTCTTGCCCGGTGTCATGGAAGAGGATTTTGGTAGAGATAGGGCTTCTGATCAGAGGCATTTAAAATGCCCCAATTTTACAATGAGTTGCAGTGTTCAATAAGAGAATGCAATGGATGGGATGTTTGGTTGCTTGGTTTTAACATATTTAATCATGTATTAGACCTCTTTCCCCTTCCCTGCCCCCTCGTGGCCATCCTTCTCTATCCCCTCCTTCTGCTTGTTCCACTACCCTGCAGTATCTCCCATCACTTTGCACTAAAACAAAAATTGTTTTCTGCCCAGGCAGTGGGTTGAGCTGACTCACTTTACAGCTTCAGATCTGGTGCCATAGATCAGGTGGAAACAGAAATTTGGGGATCAGCTATCACATTTTGGGTGGTGGCCTGCAGTTATTACCAGATAAAATTACAGTGTGAAGCCACACTTTAAATCTTGAGTTCTTTCCTGTATCCCCAGTCTTGATTTATAGAGCTGTTAACATGTACTTCAAGTGCTTTCATTTAAGTAAATAGCTAGTTTGACTGACATTAATGGGAGTCTTGATTGTTCCTTCTTTTGGTAAAATTGTTGCAGCACTTGTTTTTCAGCCTCTGGCATCAAAAAGACTAATTTTGTCAATATATGCTTAGTGGTTTACTATGGCTAAAGATATTTATTTAAAATTCAGCATGCAGAAATATTAATAAATTACTATATATTTGATTATTTTAAAATATTTTCCTATGTTCAGATCAGGCACAAGTGGCTTTGCTTTCTCAAACTATGAAACTAAAGCACTGAAGAGCAAAGCCATAGATATTCAACTCTATTAGAATTGTAGTTAAGGTAAAAAAAAAAATCAGCTGTTTATTACCAGACTTATTGTATTTTACAATTATAATTGTGGTTTTTTTTCTTTGACAGCTTACTTTTGGTAGCTGGGGGGACAGTTCTAAAAATCTGTGATTTTGGTACAGCCTGTGATATTCAAACACACATGACCAACAATAAGGGAAGTGCTGCTTGGATGGCACCTGAAGTTTTTGAAGGTAACAAGAATTTACAGTGGTGGTGTTGTGTTCTTTCTATGGATGTAACTTTGAATTAATTTGATAGAGGAAAAAGATTATCGTGTCATTTCATTTTGTTTTAATCAGTGTACTAAAGTTTGAGGTAACAGCTGAAATAGTCTTGGCAGAAGTCTAATGTTTATTTTAAAATTGGTATGATTGTATACTGCCAAATAATTATGCAGGGTTTCGAAAAGCAACACTGAATTGAATTGATCACGTTAGTTAATTACATGAAGATGTGGAACCTTTATTTGTGTCATAGCTGAGATTTACATAAGAAGTACTTTGACAGCTGCTGTTTGTTTCTTCTTTTATAAGCAAGTAAAACACAGCCAGAGGGCTATTTCCCCAGGATTGTGCTGTTTCTGATATTCTTCTTAAGTCATTTCAAACTCTTCTGACGTTTAAATACACTGTCATTACTTTCACTCCCTATTCTGATCAGCTTTTATCTTTAGAATTTCCCTGTTAGTGTCTCTAAATTGAACATAATTGCCTTCATTTTCAATCCCCCGCTTTCTTGTAACTCCATCTTTGTCTGCTTTTTTTGTGTAATCTAGAGATTTGATGTACTTCCTCAGTCCTACATACTAAGGAACTCGTTATTAACAGTTAATTTAGCTAGGTAGGAAAACAAGCTATTTCTTGGAGTGTAGCTAGAGAAGACTGATGACACTTGATAATTAGATAGGTATAATTGCTGCATGATTAGCAGAGAAATAATTCAGTCAATATTAGATTGCAAATTAAACACCTTTTAGCCAATCAGTACCTTAAACTGTGATTAGCAGAGTGGTCTGAAGAAGGTAGCAGGTGTCCTGGTTTTGATGTATTTAGCAAGTGCCTATGTGCAAGAGGGATTTCCCATATTCTGGATCCAAGTGACCTCTTTTACTGTCCATATGCAAGAGAAAAGCAACAAATTATATATATCCATGTATGTTTTTAGCAGGTGTTTCCTCCCAAAAACACCACCTTTGGAGCTTTTGTTTTGAAGGTACCTTTTTCCCCCCCCAACATATTGCTTAGAGGACCCTCCTAGGTCTGATCTGTTTCATTCTGGTGGGTAAAAAGTTTTCATTATGTTAGTTCATGTTGAGGCACCTACTCTGTTTCTTTAGCTAGGAATGCTTCTTTACACAACATTTGTTTACCAGTAAATGAAATTATATACGAGATAATTTTTTCTTCTAGAAATGATCAACTGGACGATCCATGTTAAAGCTAGATTGTTTTTGAGTAAAAATATCCTAATCTAACCCAGATATTTTTTAAATAAGTATCTTGTAGTAGGGATTTACAGTGCATATGTTAATTCCTCTGGTGCAGGAATTCAGCAAGGCAGAACAAAGAAATCTTGTATTGCAAATTTATTGTTGAACAGCAGCAAAAGCTTTCAGTTTATGGTGGTTTTTATGTACTTTTATCTGAAAGCATTTACCAATAATGACAAAAATCGTACAAGTATCAAGGAAAGAAAGGAATCTAGTAGCTTCTATGATGCGGCATATCAAGTTGCCCTTGATACAATCATTAAATTACTAAAATTATGTCAAATTTTTAAAATGTTTGCTTCTGCTACTGCATCAGAATTCAATAATAAAGTAAATGCTAATATTGTTTTAGTACTGCTTTAGTACGAATGTTTTTAGAGGAGAACATTAACAGCGCAAGAAGTATCTGTTGTAGGTGGCAGAGTGCTCATTGAAGTAATTGCTCTAGTATTAAGATTTTTCCCCCATTTTAAATATTAGGGCACATAAAGCCTTGTGCAGATCAAACACAACATAATTTAGATCGGGTTGAAGCGATAGAGAGCAAGCACTCTAATCTCAGAACTTCTTTAGAAGAAACTTTTAAAATTGCTTTTGGATAACGGGATAAATCAAGGAATTCCTCTACCTTTGTCTGTTCCGTAATGAAACAGTACAATATACTCTCTCACTTCTGGACTCTGTTTTCAGAAACAGTCCAAGGCTTCTCAGCCACAAAATAGAATTTCCTTACTCACACAAGGGAATAACACTACTTCCCTGTCATGGGCTGTGTTTCACAGAAGCACCATAGCTGCATAGACAAGAGGGGCTGTTTTGCTTCATTTAGCGATCTGTCATTGTTAACAGATACCTTCTTTTTGCCAACACCTTTGAAAAAACACTGTCTGCTAAAGCAGACACTATTCCCTGTCAGTAACCTTTGAACTCATTAGCCATGTTCAGCTAATTTGATACAGGCCTAAAGAGAAGCCAAGGGTTAAAGAGTTTTGTAAAATCAGTAGCTGGGAGAAGTCCAAATTAGTGCCTGCACTTAGAGAGGACTTGCAGTTCATGCTGCAGCCTGCCTGCCTTACAGGCTGGCTGTTCTGCAGGAACTGGCCTGAGAACAGGCTGCTGGCCTTGTGCAGGAGCTACAGGTGCAGAGGAAGACGGCCCATAAGCAGAGTGGAGCCACTTGCCGCTGGGTGCTGTATGATAGCTACACATGGAACTTGGCTGCAGTAATTCTGCTGTTTATGAAATTATTTGTCTTAAGGATTTCTGATAATGTGTTAACAACAAAAAAGTCTCTTGGCTACTCGATGCCAGTTTTGATCCTCGTTTGAAGACATTTTATTCACACACTTATCATTAGCAATTCACATTTGTTTGTCTTATTTGAGTTACGGTTACAGAGCACACGTCTTTGCAGTCTGTGGAAATTTTTATTCAGTATTCTGTATCACCTATGTGTCTTCTGCACCTTTAGCAGGAATCTTAGAAACACTGAAATTGGTGAAAGTACTTTAATTGCATGACAGAAAGAGTGTGGATAATAAACAGGGAAGAATTAAGATGGTAAGGAATTGAGGAATCTGCTGATTTTTTCATATGGTAACTTAGTAATTCTGCTAAAGACCTGTAGTTAATAAAGAGTAATGGCTATGACAGAGATGTTACTGGCTGGCATATTGTGACTAACACGGAAGAAGTGAGTTGAAGAATATTTAGAGGAAGAAGCAGAGTCAGTTAAATCCTGAATGCAAGAGATCTTTGAAACCTAATAAATTGCATTTTATATTTTATAAGAAAATCGACGCATTTTATTATTTCAGAATGACTCCAAGTGAAGAGGATTGATTTCCAGAGACAGGCATTCTCAACGATCCTACTGTCAAATGATTTCAGACTTAAGTTAGCGTGCATCAGCCAGCTTTAGAAAACTCTATTTTCTCAGCATTAACAAATGTGAAGTGAAAGGAAGCATAGAAAACTATTTATCAGCTCAAACTGTATTTCTTTTTAATGTGTTACATAGAAAAGAGACAAATTCTGTTGATGGCTTTCTTCCAGGTAGCAATTACAGTGAAAAATGTGATGTCTTCAGTTGGGGTATTATTCTCTGGGAGGTAATCACCCGTAGGAAACCTTTTGATGAGATTGGTGGTCCAGCTTTCCGCATAATGTGGGCAGTTCACAATGGTGAGTTGAAAATACTTCATTGCATTTGAAGTTGTGCATTTGACCTATAAATTTGCTAAACACTCTTAGCTCGCCAGCTTTAAGTTACTATTTTTCCATTTTATACTTCATTAAATATGTATTTTTGTCATAAAGACTTAGCAGTTAGACACTGCTACTTTCTGTCAGGGGTTTTATTTCACTTCTACAGTGTTTGCGTTTCCTGCCACATGTAACTAGTCTGTGAACAACCAAGGATAAGAGCCTTGTTCTTTTTGTTATGAAACTCCATTTTAAAAGTGATCTGAAGCACGTGCTACAAAACCCCACAAACCCTCTGTCTGGATGAACTATGATTTTATTAGCCAAGTTGTCTTGTTTGGTTGTTTTTTTTCTTCTTGGGCATCTACAGTAAATGCATGAGGAAGTGCTAGAAACTGTCAAACTCCTGCAGGATCATAAGGCATTAAAAATACTACTTTGTTTTTCATTTGGATTTTGTTGGTGGGGTTTTTTTTGTTTGGCTGGTTGGTTTTTTGGGTGTGTGTTTTGTTGGTTTTTAATTCTGCTGTTTGAATTGGTTTACCTTTATGTCTAGGTACCTGCAGTCATGGAGCAGGACTTTGTTGTGCTAGATGCTATACAGAACAGATTCTTGTGAGCTTAGAATATTAACAGGAGACAATGGTTGGATTCAGCTGGACAAAAGAAAACACGGGTCAGAGTAATAGACTGTAGTGTCTTCATGCTAGTGGTGTAACTTTTTTCACAGTGTGTTTTTAGGTACCATGGCAAAGCAGAGTTTTCAGAAGAATAAAAAAATTATAGTGAAATAGTTCAGTGAATGTCTGCAAAGAGTTTCTGCCATTTGTGAAAGACAACATCAAAGAAAGCACGAACTTGTTTGGAAGATCTTATTAACAAACGAGCAATGAAGGCTGGTACTCTGCCTGAGTGTCATTGCTTCAGTACTAAGTGATAGAAGTCTAAGGTGAGCACAGGCATCCTGTTTGATGGAGAAGAAAAAGGGGCAGCCAGCGATAGGATGGACGGATGAATATTAGTCATCATAATGCACAAAGATGTTTGCAAATGGCATTTTTGAATGAAGAAAGTGATTTCAGTTTTTCAAGTACAGGAATCATTGAGATTAGGAGTGATGAGTGCCTTGCATAAAAGCATTAACTGTAAAAATAAGTGTCAGTGTAATAGCCATAAATCAGAAAGCCTCCGTAAGGTGTAGGAGTATCATTTTGGGGAAGAGAAATTCTCTATCTGTCCCTATTCTAGTTTTTAAAACAATTTTTATTTTCTTTCTCCTTTTCTTCTTTTCCATGTTAGGAAAGGGGGGTTAGTGCACTTCATCTCACTTGAAACCATTGTACAACAGTTGAAGTAAAATAAGTAATGAAAAATGTGTATAGACCATGAAAAACTGGTACTCCCAGTGCTTAATAACGTGTCAGAAATTTCTTAAGAGAAAAATCAGCCCTGTCAGAAATTCCCTTTTTTTTCTTTGTTTTGTGAGTACAGCATTGGGAACCAAAGACTTTCTGTTTACTACATTGGTCTAGAGTTTTATTCATCACAAAGTGGTAACATGTTCAGTAGGCATTGTAATATGATGTATTTGGTCAGTTGGTTATTGAATTTATTCAAACCATTACTGAAGAAAAAGTTCTATTATCTTTCTAC
The DNA here is from genome assembly GCA_013400835.1 of Zapornia atra. Classification (NCBI taxonomy): domain Eukaryota; kingdom Metazoa; phylum Chordata; class Aves; order Gruiformes; family Rallidae; genus Zapornia; species Zapornia atra. Next base: position 74,328 of record VZTU01020893.1, on the reverse strand, counting down.
TTGTTTGTATGGAATTGTAACTTGAATGTAGTGCAAAGGAACCTTTTTTTGTTAGTAGAGAGAAAATTAAGTACAAGACAGTTTTTTCAGACTCCAATTAACTACATTTTCCCGTGTTTAGCAAAATACCGGAGAGAGAGATATCAGTTGCTGTCAGTTATCTGTTATCCAATTAAGGTTTTTTTCCTAATTTCAATTGCAGGTACTCGGCCACCACTGATCAAAAACTTACCTAAACCAATTGAGAGTTTAATGACCCGTTGTTGGTCCAAGGATCCCTCACAACGACCATCAATGGAGGAAATTGTTAAAATAATGACTCACTTGATGCGGGTATAAAAACTCGTTTTACTATCTTAATTTCTTCATCTATTAAGTTGGGAAATTGAATTATAAAAAGTATGCCTATTATCACACTCTGAAGGTGGGCTTGTATTTTTTCTCTCACGTTCTCTCTCTTTTTGATAAAAATTATCCAAATATTTATGTAGAGAAGGGAAATGATTCCTCTCCTTATGGAACACATATACTAATTTATAACAGATTTGGGGAACTGAATAAAAATAGTCGTAGATGTATTACTAAAAAACCTGCATTTTTTCTCTTCTAAATAAATTATTATAAAGATAATTGTAATTTCTAATTTAAGGTACTATTTAAATAATTATAAAACAATTGTTAATTGCTTTTTTATCAAATCATTGCTGTTTTTTCACAGTACTTTCCAGGAGCTGATGAACCTCTGCAGTATCCTTGCCAGTATTCAGATGAAGGCCAAAGCAACTCTGCCACTAGTACAGGTATGCTTGCATAAATAAGAGACAAGAACAGCAACATGAAATGAGGCAGAGGGATTGTAAAGCATATGCTCATACTGATTCTGAACTCAAACTGGGAAAGGTAACATTTCCAAAATCTTTAGCATTGGCAGGAATCTATTTTTTTGTTAAGACCTCATACCACATTGTGTTTAATGTTCTTAGCCAAATGGCTTTGCTAGAGTGTACCTTTAATAGAGGACAAGAACTTAATAAAAGCTGTCTCTCCATGTCCAAGTATTAAGGTCTCCTTTTTTCCCCATGAAGGTTGCTAGCAATTGATGTGCTTTCCTCCTATGTAATGTTTAGGGGTTGGCATTTTTAAATATTTTACTATTCTTGAAAGCTACACTTGCAGATCTATACAATTTAAACTTGCAGTTGTTCAATGCTAAGATGCACTAAATGCAGTAATTTAAATTAAGTGCAAGGAAATCACTAGGAAGGTGAACGGAGCAAAATGTGGGCTAGGTTTTCAGGTGGTCTTGCCCTCAGAGAAATTCTTTCGATAATAGACAATAAAAATCATTCAGTCTTCTCATTTTTTAGAATAGTTCTCTCACTTCAGCTGTTTTTAATCTTAGGTGTCTTCACCTTTTACTTCTTGGTTTGTTTTTTATCCAAACAAATTGCTGTTATTTTGGATGAAGTTTCTTGGCTACTTCACAACTTAGTGACCTGTGTATTACCAAATCTTTTCAGGTGTAGTGTTTTGTAGTAACTGACTTTACTAGCTGTTCACTACCCCTCTGAACATCACTTTAAGATACAATTATCACTTTAAACTGTGCATATATATTGTCTGTTATTTTTCGGCATTTGTGCTCCGCTATGGTTCCTAATGTGCCTTTGTCATTAAATGTGAACAAGGTTGTTGATATAACATCTATCTTGACAATTTCAGAGCAAGCTAAAGATTGACTTGAGAATTCCATCATAGTACCTAGTCCTTTATTTTCTCTTTTTCACTCCTCCTACTTTTTATGCTAATGGATCTCTTGCAATCTTGCCGCTTGCCTTTCATTAAAAGTTTTCAGAAATGTTGTTTTAGAGCAAAGTAAGGCTTCTGAGAATGCTTGAGCAAAGAGATCCCCTTCTGTGTTTTTAATGGAAGTTCTCAAATGTTTTTCCTTATTACTGATTTCTAGGCTCATTCATGGACATCACTTCTACAAACACGAGTAACAAGAGTGATGCTAACATGGAACCAAGTGATTTCCAAGGAGCCTCTACCAACGACACTATTAAACGTTTAGAGTCAAAACTGGCACAGCAAATGAAAAATACAGCCAAACAGCCGGTAAGCCAGGACAAAAGTATTGTAACTGCTATATGAACCGTTAGTGTGTTCTCAGTCAGTTATAGGAAAAGAACATGAAAGGGGATGGAAACTGTCACATGATTTCAGAAAGGTAAACTGGAAGGCTCCAATAAGATTTCCAATGAAATAAAAATAGTTAATTATATTTAAAGGGATTTGTTAGGTTAAAAAATTTGTATCATTTAAAATCACCGCCTTGACTTAGAACCACAATACGACATGAAAGGATTAAACACTTATGTGAATTTTGAAAATACTGTGTTTTATATCAAGTAGGATGAAAAATACACAAATTCACTTGTGACAATGCTGGCCTAGTTCCATGCAGTTTTCATCTGTGTAAAGTTTGATTCTTTTGAAAGATACAGATATTTGGTTCTGGTGTGCCAATAATAGCTAAATTATTATAATTTATTGAATTAAATTTTTTAAATGTCGCTTTTAAAATGCACATTAGAGAAATACATTTTAATCTACATACTGTGCGTACCATGGAGGGGCTTCTGCAGAATTTTTTTTCTCTTTAAAAATGTGACTGGTGAAACAGGGTGATCCTGGCCGTTTGAGTTTACCTCCATCTCGTGGGAGCAGTGTGGAAAGCTTATCGGATGTTCGTGCACGACCACAGTCAGCCCTTGTTTCAGGAGAAGCCAAAAGGATGAGTGCTGATATGTCTGAAATAGAAGCAAGAATAGCCTCCATCACAGGTAAAATTAAAGGATGTTACGGGGATAGACTAAGGAAATGCAAGGAGGAGGGAAGAATGTAATAGTTTTACAGGAGGTTAATACCATTAGGTATATGAAAATACTTTTAACTTTTCATGTACTCTTTATTGTCCTTTATTAATAGTGCGGAAAAAGTTGCCCATTCATGGTTGTACACTCAACAAGGCTGATTATTTTAATTGGGCACTTTTGAGGCTGTGGAAGAGATTACTTTTGTCGAATTAGACTTTGACCTTTTAAAAAAATCATTCTGAGACTTCTAAATATCTATCCTATTTCAAATGCACAACTGTCATCTTTGCATCTGAAAAAATGTTATTCCATCTCTCCTAGAACAATTATTTCTAAAACAAATTTCCTTCAAGGCTGTTCTTACAGTATTTTGAAATTAGTGGGAACTTTAAAATTCAGCATGTTCCCAAATAAGTTTTAAAATCCACTTTGACAGATTTCAGCCACAGAAATGTACATACATTTTATTCATCAGATTAACAGAGCATTGGTGTCTTTTGTTTAAAAAAAAAAAAGCTACAGGAGTTTTGCAAGGTTTGCTTCAGGTAGCTATAAACTGTTGTGTCTAAACATTTAATCCTTGTGAATTGGAATTTATGTGTAAGTATCAATACATAATTTTATGGTGAAAGCAATCTTCTTCCCAGAATAGTGAAATAATAAAAAGGTGTATACTTGTCAAATACATTTTTCTTGTCTCTCTTCTTCATCAAAGATATTGCTTGTTAAGCTACACAAACTTCAGGTGTTAAATTTCATAAGTGAAACTTCTGTAATGGTATATAACCACAGATTTAAATAACCAGACAAAACATAGATTGGTTAGTCCAGGGTTATTTACCTGTTCTGGTATTTTTCTACAAATCTGAAAATTAGGGTAATCATGCAGCTTTCATTAATAAGGAAACGCGCATCATATTCTGGCTTTCTTGTGCACCATGATTATTTTATTTTTGTTCTTCATTGTATTACAACAATTCCAGTATCATGTTTTACTAAATATTATTTCATGAGTAACTTCAGTATTTATCTTGCCCTAAACACTTTTTACTTTTACGTTCTCATTTTAAAGCCTTATTTCAAGATTTGTCTTTCGTATTGTCAGTCATTGACTGGATGGTTGTGTAGTACATCTCACCCTGGATATTTCTAAAGGTTTCCTAACACAGAAGGCAGCTGTGTACTTACCTGATAACAACAACATGCTGGTTTTATTTTAAAACATGTCAGGACTCACTTTGGTCACTGACACTCTAAAGTCAATGTAAGTTTTTGACAATAGTGGAGATAACCTGGCCCTCCTTTGTGTGAGTTTTTAATTTTCCTGGTCTTTCCTTGTCTTCCTTAAGTACATTGTTCTTGAATAGTAATTATTATTTCAGAATATTCTCCTTTTTTTATGACTGTAGGGTTCCATTTTCTTGAAACAAAAAAATATATTGAGCATACAAGTTTTTGGTGGGGTTTTTAAAAAGAAATCACTTCAGACAGTAGTGGACTAATAGAAGTGAGGTCAAACCCATCTGACCTTAACCTTTTCAAAAAAAGCTGAAACAGCATTGTATTGGTTTTGCTTTAGTTTTTAATCTTGTTAACTGTATGACAGAAATGTGCTGTGAACCTGAAAAAAAAAAAAAGGTGTGCCTGGGCGAGAACTGTGTTGTTAAGAGCAAATCAGGTCAAGAACTACTGAATCTTCTTGTTCCATCTATCACTAGATTAAGTGTAAAAGTAAATCTGGTAATGTCCATCACTGTTACTTATTAAGTTTGAGATGGATTTGCTGTAGCGTTCTACCTTTAGGAGAGGTATTCAAACTTTTCTTTTCATGGGGACTGTTTTTTCTTAAACTATACATACTGTAAAATAAAAATTCTCTGATTAGATTTTATTCCAAAGTATCTAATGTTTCTTCAACATCATTAAAAAATTAAAAGGTCAAATTTCACTAGTAGGACAAAAGAACGGAAGGCAGGAATGATTGTGAAATGTAGTAAGCATTTTTTCAGAGACAGACGAGATTTCCTTTAAAAGGAGGGGATTTAAAGAAAAGTACCCTACTACTAATCTTTATAAAATCGTTTGTACCCAATATGATAGAGAAAATGTTATGTAAGTTCACACAATCGAGAATTTATTGCCAATATACATATGACCTGAAATAATTTAATTTGTTCTGTGGATAATTATACTTGGTTTTCCCTTCCTTGTTGCCATGCTGCTTTCTGTGTTTGACTTTTGTGTTGCTAACTACAACTAATTACACAGTGTTGTAATGATGGCTAGTTCTGCATTTTTTTGCTTTTTAACAGTTGCTTTACTATGTGTAAGCATGAGTGGAAGGCAATGCAGTTTATTCTGCATGACACATTTTTGCATGAACTATAGTTTAACCGAGTTTATGAAAAATGCAATATTAGGAATTTAATAATTTTGCTATTGCCATTTTAGTGTTTTGCATGTGTATTGTATATGTGTATTTTTTCAGCCTATTCCAAGCCTAAACGAGGCCATCGTAAAACTGCTTCATTTGGCAACATTCTGGATGTCCCTGAGATCATCATACCAGGTATCGCAGACCAGGTGAACGGGTCAGTTGGTTAAGATGCCGGAATAATGATCAGACTGCTAAAAATACTTCTTGCTCCAGTTCCTTTAGGACAGAACTAGAAATGTTCAATACTTTTTTTATAATGTCTCTGTAAAGAGGAGCATGATACTTTTGTACGGTTACTTTTATCAGGAAAGGATTCAATCTTCCAGTTTAAATTTACTTTATTCAATAAAGGTTTTTTCCTTTATGATACAGATGTTGAGTCTTCTTATAGAGCAAAACTATATATTCAGTCTTTTATTACATACTTTATGTGGTGGAAATGGACTTAAACTGAAAAATTCCTATCTAGGTAGCTCCGATCTTTGTTGGGTTTGAGGAAAAAAATCCCTTTAATGCATTATGTACAGAGCTTCAAATCCACAATACCTGTGATTAAAAGAAATTATGCTTAATCTATGTAATTCTTACATTTTACTACACTTCTAGAGCTAAAATATCTCTGTTGTGTTTAAGTTAATACAAACTAAAATGAATAGGAGAGGCATCTGACAGGAAGAAAATCAGTACAGTCAGGTACCATAGCTGGTAATTTCAGTTGGGACTTCAATGAATAGCTTTTATCAATCCCAAGTCTGTATTTAGGTAGCAGCATATCACTTTTCTTTCCCATTCCTTTTTTTTTTCTGTAATCAGAGTGGATTTCTTTCTTTCATAGTTCTCAAAGCCTATTAACAAGGATAATAACTACTACTAAGTATAATCAATCCCAAACTGTGATGGGTATACATACCATGAGCAGTTGCTTCAGAATGATTTGTCAGAGGCAGATGATGTGATAGTACCTACTGCTAATCTGTAGAGCCATTAAAATCTGTGGGCTCCCTACTCTAAATGAGTGTCATCTGAGAAAGCTTCCTTGCAAATCTTGACATTGGTATTTTAAAGTTGAATGCAAAGCATAATCTTGTGCAAAAGATTATTTCAAATAACTTTATTGAAGTTTACATGTACAAAAAAATGCCTATTTAGCATTGAGGGTAAAAAATTAGCAAGAAAGCTTACTTGTGTAGCTTTCTGCTGTAATTTTTAAACGGTCCTGGCCTGCTGTGACATAAATGAAATCCTGAGAGAGCAAGGAAAGAGAAAGGTGATCTGTCAAGCTTTGCAGTGTTGACATGTCATGAGAGCCTGGTAAATAAGCTCTATAATCAGAGTTCCTCTTGTCTGAGCACACTGTCTGCATGTAATAGCACTGAGGCTTCCAAGAAACCCTGAAACTCTTAGGGCATAATTAAAAAGTCAGTGAATACTCTGTCGTTTTCACAAAATAGATTGTACCAGTCTATTTGTTTTACTTATTTAGGTAGAGGAAGTCAATTAGATACTCTTCACCTGGGCTGTCCTAATTGAACTTGACAGGGTGGGAATCCAAGTAGAATTTGGAAAGAGATAGCAACCTGTAAAAGTGAAAGAAGGTACAGGACTTTTCTTCAGATTTACTCTTAAGGTATTTAAGTCTTAGATAAGTGATAATGAAATTCACAATACTTTATCAGGAGCAACTATTCATNGGGGCGGGGAGGGTAGAGGGTAAAATTCCAGGGTCATGCACTGTAGGTCATACACGAGCAACAACTTCTTCTCATAAGGTGACATGGGACCATAGCAGGTACATGCAGATTAATCCCACGTAGTATAAGCCACTGATGTAATGCAGTTCTGAAAACCTATGAAATCTTAGGGTTCATTTCCACAAAACATAAGAAAGCACTATCTACAAGCCCTTGTTGAGGTTTAATTGGGAATTCGACATACTTGTTCTGGGCAGCCATATAGAAGAAACATATGTGTGCTCTAAAGTCATAGTAAGAAGAGCTACTAGGATGGTATGATAGAATACAGGAAAGAATCTGAAAGGGTGGCTTTTCTAGCCCACAAAATGAAAGGTGAGAAATGAAAAATTATTTTATATCGCCAAATCTGCAGCTAAAGACTAGGAAGAGAGAATTATTTATGCTACAGGACAGCATTGGCACTACAGAGGAAAAAAATAAAAATGCAAATTGCGTGCAAATAAGTTTCTGCTGTATATTAACAGTTTTCTGGTTGTCAGAGCAGCTTTCCAGTCAGAATCACAAGGCAGGAAAGAAGAGACTCATCTTTACATGACAGAGATGTGATCCACTGCAGAGTAAAATAGTTACCTATATATTTAAAACAGTTATTCAGGAGTATCTTGCTCAGTTACTCTTTTAAAGACAACATTACATGGCCTGTTTCTCTCCTCTTTTTCTTTCCTTACTCTCTCAGCACAAGGCCTCTCAAGTCTTGGCCTCTTAACACACTTTTCCCCTTCTAGTCATACTTTCAAGACCCCCAAACCAGCAGCTTCATCTTGATCCCACCCTGCTACGTTCCTTAGCACTTCTGCCACATACCCAGCTCCTCCGAACTCTCCTGGGCATGTCCGTCTCAGTCCTCAGGGCAGCGCAAGTGCTGACCCAGTCCGTGCTCGTGCCTGAAGTTCTGCTGAGCACATGGTGAAACAGCTGCTCCTAGGCAAGGGGAGGCACCACACAGGCATGTTACCATGAGTCAGCTGCTTTGGGGCAGGGCTATTTCAGAAGTATGAGTATTACATCTGCTATCATTGGGGTTTTTCGTAATGTGTTGCCTCAGCTGCTTTTCATCTGTGAACTGATTATGCTGGTGGTAAAATGCAAATTTTTAACAGTTGAAGGTAAAATGTTGGCAGAAGTTTCTAAAATATAGTTGCTAATCTTTCTAAATAGATTTAAATAAGGGTTGAATAGAACTTTAATTTAAGATGCTGTTTTATGTTACTAGTTTACAAACTTAGGAACTGAAAAATGGATCAACTAGCTCCTTTTTTGTGTAACAACTTGGCAAATGAGTTTTCAACAGTGGTACCCTGCAACCAGGTAGCCAAGTACCGATTTATTTATATCCAATTATAGATAGTAAGCACCAACATCTTAAAAATATATATATATGAAAAATAAAACCCCTAGTAAGTACAAAAGACTTAAGAAGCTATGTGTTTAAAGAAACAAAAAATCCAATTTGTAATATGATCAAGGAAACTAGTCAGACCACCTTTTCTGTACAAATCAGTCAAGCTGTAACTATCAAAAATACCTTCAAGTATAGCGTTTTCTTCACTGCCAATGTTAGACATCTCATGCATATAGCATGCGTACATTTGGCTTTGTAATTTTTTATCTGAAACTGTGCCACAGCATTAAGATTTTTATAGCATTGACACTGCATAAATGATTCCTTAGGATAGACACGTTTTGTTGAGTGTCTTTAGAAAGTGTATAGGAATTATAGATGCTTTAGGTCTGTAGTTTTTCCATCTGCTTTTAAACCAAATATGAGCCAGAAATCCCACTCTTGTCTCCCCAGATCACTTCATCCTTCTGGTATTCAGATCAATGCTTTAACTTCTTTAAAATGTCTTCTGGCACTGTTACATTCACTGATCATCCTGTGCTGATGAGAGGTTTGGGTCTTGTAGGTGTGTAAGGAAGAGAGTACTGTGGGCAAATAAGAAAGTGTAAAAGGCAGATGCCAAGTATCTGCTAAAGGGCAGGGAGAAGAGTTAGTAGCTGGTCTGGATACTTGATGGGGGAGCAGCAGACAAAAGCCTTTAATTGTAGATTTTGGTGTAGCTGTAGTATGTGGGGCAGCACACAGTGAAAGTTACCTGTCCCTTTTGAATGTACTTTTAGAAAATAAATAACAGTATGTGAAATGGGGATTTTTGAGGCCACAAGGTATGTGTGTGATGTTTGATTTTTAATCTTAAAATTCTGTAAACCACTGAAGTCCTGCCATAGTATATTAAGTTACTCTATATGAACTTCTGTGTATCTCTGAGATTCTGTAATGAGACTTTGTTCTAAATAGATACATAGGTAAGAACAAACTCAAAACTGTGAGAGGAAGGCACAGAGAAGTAGCAGTGATCATTTCAAAGAAAGGTTGTATGTTGTAGAGTATATTTTTCAATTTAAATTTGTCTTGAATCTGGAGCAATAAGTATTTGTTGATTCCTAATTCTGTTTCTGCTTTGTCTAAGCTATTTGCCAGATGTCTGCAGTAGTTAATACTAATTAAAATGGCATTGCCTAGTAGAGCTTGCTCTTCCCTCATGCTACTAACTTGAAGATACTTAATTTAAAGGTGTTCGTTTATTACAATACAATAGTTTTGACCCTTCTTACCCCAAGGCATTTTCTTTTCTTTCTTGCACCCCACCCTGATTATTTTAATGTTTTGGCAGCCATGTTCTAATATTTCAGCAACACATGTCCCGGGTTCTTTAAATTCACAAATGTTGCTAATCTGAAATGAGAATTTCAGATATTTTTGCAAGCCTATTTCAGCTGAGCTAATTTTATAACAGTGTTGTTGAATGAAACGTGCACATAATTTTGTACCGGTCGTGGGTGGCTCCCCCATATCTTGAATATTGAGATGAGCTGTGGCATCCAGATGAAGTACCCACAGCAGAGAATTAAATGTATAATCTTGTTTGTTAAATGATTAGGTAGTGAAAAAGTTCACTGCTAATGAAAAAAGTTGAGAAATGTTGACATAAATTTGTCATTCACACAGTCTCTAATATCCAAATGTTAAGCATAATCATAGCCTTTGTTGCTTAGGTAAGTATATACTTTCCCTGAATTTGATAGGCAAAACAAAACCACAGAAAAGTTGCCATTCAAATTCATTAGTAATCAGAACAAACAATATTCCCGTTCTAGAATGCTTTTTGATTTTCTTAGATGCTTGTTTCTCATAGAACTTGCTATGAATTTTAGACTATAAAATGCCATGACAAATTGGTGAAGTGACACTTAGAATTTTGTATTGCAGTTTTGTGGTAATATGTTCCCATGTGTAATAGTACCTATATTTTAAAAAATAAAATATGATACAATTAAATGTATTGCTTAATGTTAAGTAGCCTTACATTTTTGTAGTAATTGTTGCAAATCAAAACACCTGTCAAGACAGGCTGTGGAGTCATGTGGGAGTGATGCTGAAGAGGAAGTATCTAAAAGGTTAAAAATGTGGTGCCTGTTACAAGGCTTGGAGTGAGCTGGACTGGCTGTTGTGTGCAGGGTCGCGGGGCGAGGGGCTGCCAGGGCTGCAGGACATGTTTCAGATGCTCCCCTCTAGTAGAAAAGTTACGTAATGCAGAGCTAAGTGCAAGAATTTTGAGCATTGTCAGCTGTTACTCGGGACGTTTTGGTGTTTCCTTTTGGACAGCTGACCTGCTCTGAAGAGACAATATAAACAATCGCCGTAATAAAAATCAAAGTAGCCAGGGAGATTCCGTTGCATAATCTCCTTTTAGTTTTAAGGAGACTTGGTTTCCTGGAAATGCCTTTGATTACGTGTCAGTGTTAAAATTTAAACTGTTTTATGTAGCTGTCACTGGTGGATAATTGCTAACAGGTGGAAGGAGAAGAGGAAAAGATTACAGCATTGTGCTCGGTAGGTTGATGGTGAGATGCGATTTAGCCGAACCATCCCCTTTTCACACTTCTCAGAGCATGAGAATAGGACATAGTTTTGTTGGTCTGAAGGAGGCAAGGCTAGGAGGAAGCACTTTGGCTGCTTAATTTTCATGAGGGGAGCAGCACGCGAGCAGAAGTCCTTGCCGTGTTCCTTGAGCACGCCAAAGAGCAACAGGTTAAAGCTGGCAGCCTGTTATCTTTGCGGTCTAGCTTTTAGAAATCCCCATAACGTAACGCACTTGAAATAGATGTCGTCACCAGCTCCTGCCCCGAGTACTAAGCCTGACCAAATACATGTGACAGAAGATGGTGGAGTAGAGCGCAGCAGCTATTCATGTGGTAGGAGTGGTTATTGTATTAGGGTATACTTTTTGTTGACAGGCCAGCATGTTTTGAGTTAAAATTCTGCAGCTGTCTCT
>VZTU01020893.1:0-62909 GCA_013400835.1 Zapornia atra | reverse complement strand
TGTCCCTCTCTTCCCCCCCCCCACTTTCTCTCAGTGGATTTGTACAAATTCCAAGCTCCTCTGCAACAGTCGCACCCTTCTTATTTTGTTCTGAATAGATTTCACTGGTTTGTTTTTGTTTTGTTTTTTTCCCAGCAGGAAACGGACAGCAGAGGCGTAGATCCATTCAAGATCTTAGTGTTGCTGGAACAGAGTCCAGTCAGGTAACGTCTTTCTTGTCTCTTTCTTTCAGTAAAGTCAACACCGAATCTGTACAGGGAAAACTGGTCTGGAAATCTTCATCTTTGGTGCTTTTGTGGAAATGATATGGAAGCTTGGTAGACTGTAGTGTCGTTTGTATTGCATTTAAATGAGATTCCATGATGGTTATCTATGAATGAGCTCTAGATGAGAAGTCTTTTTTTTTTAATAGCTTGTGCAGCATTTATCATTTTTAGGTACACATAGCTTTTTGTGTACCACTTCATTTGACTGATGGCAGATGTTCTACAGGAAAGCCTTTTCACCTCTCGATGTAGAAAACATTTTAAGTACTACTTAAGACTGTCTGAAGCAGTTATACATACATTAGACTCGCTTTTTGCATAAAAATAAAAAGTATGTGCTTCAATATCTATTTATTAGTCTCTGAACCTTGAATAGTAACTTACAGTCCTACCTCTCTGTTTCTTGAACAAGGTTTACAGGAGGATGCTGTCCTAAAGTTTTCTTTTAAAAAAGGACTATGCTATTAAGATATTTTATAATAAAATAGCTTCTTATCTGATATCCTAGATGCCATGGTAACAGACACTGTGCTATGCTATATAAAATTGAAATTAAACTAAGAACATTTAAGTGAAAAAAATACAGCTAACATTTCATTCAGATGTGTTCATTTAGTGGTTTTAATTGCTTCGTTGTCTGTGTCAGTAATTTGCAGGGACTGTTTAGTTGTTAGTGTGAATTGGTAATTTTGAGATCACTACTGGTATTTGCATGCTGGAAACTGGAGCTTAGCATATTCATCAGGTTAATCAGGTTTCCATATTAAACGACCTACTGCAGCAATCTAAAATAGGTGGTAATTTTGGGGGTGCATAGTTATCCGGGAGGCAAACGTTTGATCCTTAATTTAGTTTGTGGAGTGCGATAGCCACACAAACATCATAAATTCTCCAGGTGGTGTTAGTAGAATTTACTCTGTATGCCTGTCAGAAACTAACAAATGAGCCTTATATACATTGTAATATCTTCAGAGAAGATAGGTTTGTTAGAAAGAAATTAATCTGCAAAATTCAGTAAAGAAATTATTAGCCTTTTCAGTTTATTGTAGAACTAAAATTATTCAAGACTTGGGGAAAAAAATGAAGTGACTGTACATCAGTTACACAGAATTGCACTGATTAATTTATGAATATGTTTAAACGAGGCTTTACTTATTTATATATTGTTATTTAAAATGTTTCATTATGTTAATTCTAATGAAAGGTTAATATTTAAAAGTACAGAATTTCAGAATTTACTTTGTATCTTAATAGCAATCATTATACTCTTTGAAAGTTAGTCTGTTGCTTGTATGGATATTGCATCTACATTGTCACAAAAGTTTGTTTACCTCGAGATTTTCTGATGAGAAACTGCTGTAGAGGTACAAGAACCACACTTTACTTTCTTGCTTCTGATAGATGAGATGTTGGAAATCTCAGTGAAATAATAAAATTATCTCCTAATTTACAGGTTTTTGAAACATTATGATAAAATCTGGAAAACATAATACTTTAACAGGTGTGAAAAATGAGCTTTTGGAAGAAATTTTTGTACTGTCGTTATAAATGAATAATGAATTTTCATTCCATTCTTGGTCTGAAAAAACCCTACAAAATTCTGCTGAAACTAATGCTTATTTTTTACATAAATATGCTTGTATATTAAAAAAAAATCAGAAAGCAATGAAGAAAGCAAGCACAATGTAATTATGGCAAAAGACTTAAGATTACTCTCTATGAGTTCCTATAGCTCTGGACCTCACTGCCTTCCATTTTTATTAAAAATTAGGAACTGCTATCCCGGTAAGCAATCTACTACCCAAAGCAGAAAACCCCATCTGCGACTAGCGTAGCTCTGGTCAGTTTATCGCATCTCCCCATATGCACTATACCATACCTAGGTTATCTTTTCTAATGTGAAAATCCCCTTCCCCCTCCTTCCCTTCACTGCGAACATCCTTCTTCCCCACATTCCATTCTCTTGTACACCCACCCTGCCACGCAGCCGCCTTCGCCCCACCGCCATGGCACTCACTGCCTGCCTCCGCTCCTGCACCCCGCCCTTGTATGCCCCGCTCCCGCTCAAAATTGTAGCAGTGCCCCAGCTCTCTTTTTTCTTTTTAACTAATTGACCACAGTGCTAAAGCTGATCAGAAATCTTTCTATTAAACATGCTTCTCCTGAAAATTGCCTCTGTGTCAGTAGAAGAATTGTTCTGTTGAACTATGGTGTTGGGTTGGTTTTAATCAGGGACGATTTTCCAGTTCAGAATGGAATATTTGTTAAGGTGGATAATAATAAATATACCACAGTTTTGGAATGTTTACCTGAAAAGGTAGAGCAAGACATCTCCCTGCTTAACTGCAGGTCTGTTTTAATTTACCCTTCTTGTACGTACATATTATGATTTTTATGTATATTTTATTTCTGTGTCCTGTTAGAATAAGTTTTGGTGTGTTTTGTATGACTGAATACTGTTTTTATGTTGTTGAGATGCTTTAGGCATTTTCCATTATTGCTCTTAGTGATATTATCGACAGCTGTAGTGCTTTGCAGGTGATTCTACTGCTCAACTGACCCTTTTACATCAACAGTTTAGATGGGAAAATATCCTATGCCAAAGGGGTTTTTGTCATTGGATCAGCTGTTGGGGTGGTTCAGTGTTGAAATATGTGTTTCAGTCTGACTTTTCACAGATTTCTCTAGTACTTGTTGACCTTAGACTGGACCTTACTCCAAGTGACGTGAGGAGCACTTTTACAACCCCTCTGTACTGTTAAATGCTACATTTCCACTTGTTTCCATCCATATACTCTGATGCTTTTTTCTTTCCCACTTGATTATTTCTTCTGCCTTCCCATTTCCCTGTACGTGTATTTTGAAACACTGTAGTGTGCCATCTATCCAGCACTGCTGCCCTTACCTGCACACCTTTGTAACATGGGAACAGATGTGCAAACTCTGAACTGCAGCCATAAAACTTCTGGAGGCTTGAAGGAAATCCAGGAAACCTGACATTTATGCTGGATAAAGCCTTTACAAAAATTTCTCTTTTATACAGATACTGATTATTTGGCATAATTACTATAGAACTGCAGGTTGTGATCAGATGCCTGTGTATCTTCTGTTGGGTTGGTTGTTTTGGCGCATCATCCTTCACACTGCTATCGTAATATCAAAACTGTGTCTTTTAAACTTTTTTTTTTTTGGTAAATAACTGCTGCTGAGCCTTTGTAACTCTTACGGTTTACTTCAAAATGGAAAAAAAAATAAAACCATATACTGTATTGAAGAGTGGAGAAGCAAGGTCAGAATGTACATGCCCACATGCGTGCATGCTAAATGTGACACTTTGGGGGATCTGATATTATCAGATGAATCATTCTGTCTGTGAGATTGTGAAATCAGTCACAGATACACTTCCCCCCCTCCCCCTTTTACAGCGACATACAACCCACAGACAAGGAAATGAGACAGGGCTGGAAACCATATTTTCTTGAAGTTGGATAGCCCATTTAAATTAACTTGAGTGGAGGATTTTTCCTCCGAGCACACCAACTTCTCAAGACTCAGCAAGCCTTCAAGAAATGGGAGCTAAGAAGCTGACAGTACCACGTGGGTTTGGCCACCTGGCAAAGACGATTTTAGAGTAACCTGGTAACAAGTCCATTGGACATGCAGAGATACCTGGACGAAGCAAGGATGAAAGGATAGCTGTGAAAGGGTAGCAGAAACTTCCTGCTAAAGAACCGTCTCTGGCTTACCTGTTACAGGGCCTGGCGCCTGGGAGGCCTAAAATATCTCGCTCAAGACATGCTCATAGGCTATAATATAGCAGGTTGATTTGGGGGGATTTACGATGCCTTTTAGAGGTCCTTCAGATACAAATCCTTCATTTCTACCTCTAGTAATTTTGTCTGAGTAATGTTATCAAGGAAATGTTTTGATCCATCAACAGAAAAAGAAAAAAAAAGAAAAAACCCAAACCAAAAAATAAAGTCCAATCCAGTACAGCAAGCATTCTAGTACAGGATTGAGAAGCAGCTGTAACTAGAGTACTTCTCAGGTGCCCTTTGCTATGACCTCTAGATACTCAACAAATCTCTTTTTGCTTAAGGGACTTACCCTCTGTTAAAAGTGCTCACTCTGTCTTCTGACCTTTCACATCAGCACAGTGTGTTTATCATTCCTATCCGGGGACGCTGACAGTAAGCTGTAAGCTCGGCACCTTAAACCAGGCTTAATCATCAACAAAGACTCCAACACAAAAGCTTTTTTTAAGAAGTGTGATGCCATCGTCCATCAGATTGTTTCTACAGTGGTTTATTGCCATGTTCCAGGCTACAAGCATGAAACACTAAATGGTTGATAAAAATAACAGGAGAAACGTAAGGCAGTTGAAATAATGGAAATTTCAGTGTGTAGAATCTTGTTACCTGTCTGAAATCCTGTCTTTTAAACATGAAATTAGGAAGTGAAATTACATGAGTATTTGGAAATGAGAATCATAAAGCCATACAGTTTCCAGGTAACATATATTTGAATGCTTCTTTTGAAAAATAGGGACATTTAATCAAGATGGCATGATAAATGCACAATATTGAAAATAGTTGTATTTTAACAGCATCTTTTCTTTTTACCTCGCTTTATTACTCACTTTTTACTTCACTTTATTTACTTCAGTCCTTTATTGTGCTAATTTTGTGAGTGAGGGTGTATAGGAAATACAAGAATATATATTGTAAATAACAACTGTTAAGAAGCTCAGTAGAATAATGAAGTCTTAGCATTTTGCGCTTTGATAAAAGGATTGGAGGAGTCAAGCTTTATATAAAGGAACTTCCTACAGCATTATATTATTCTGTTCTTAATTTGCTTTGTTACAGAGAATGTATTCACTTTCTAATTGCTTTGCTTTAGTTGCTTGATCCTTTTTGATTTGATACTTTTTTTTCCTGTTTCTGAAGGTGAATCACATAACCTCTGAGTTAGCATAAGAACCATAAGAAAACTGTAGATTAACACACCACAGACTAGTGCAGTTAGTAAGCTGCATTCCTTTAGTTGAATGTGGTTCCACTCATTGATTAAACATTGGAAACAAGCTCTTATTTCTTCCTTATGTTAAGGAGCTGCTAGATTTCGCTGAGTAGCGCTGTGAAAATTAAACATCGTGTTGTGATTATACATAAAAGATCTTGAACGCATTGTTCAGCGCTGCATTTTATTATGCTAAATAGCCAGATTATATCCATTTTCATATGGTAAAGAGTAGAAATGGGGATGAAATTATCCCTGCAATGCCTGTAACGTTTATCAAAACTATCTGGAGAGCTTTCAGGATAAAAGCTTGGGAAAGAGGGAATTTGGGAGGATTCTAGATTCAGGTTTCTTCACACTTTATTTTGCTCTTTAGTAATTTGGGTTTTTTTAATGAACCCTTCAAAATACCTTCTGTTAACTTTTCCTGTAATGTTATTTTGTTTTCTTTTATCATTTCAGGAGAGTAGAAACAGCAGTAGATCATCTAGTCCTAGTGTGAGAATGATCACTACCTCGGGACCAACCTCTGAAAAGCCAACTCGTAATCCGTGGACACCTGATGATGCAGGTAATCCGTTGTTCATCAGATCACTTTTTTGCCAGTAAAAAATATAAAATATTTATTTGATTATGGTGAGGGGTGTGTGCCTAGACATTAACAAAAATAAGCTATGAAAAGTCACATCCATTTTAGTTCTGCTCAAATTAAATCATTACATTAGTGCTTTCTTTTGCACAGTGGCTTTCAGAACTTTTTTATAGAGATTATATTAAGTTACATAAACTTTTAAGCATTGTGCTTGTAAGAAAGTACTGTATGTAGACAGTGGTAGTAGTCTTTAATGCAGAACCTTAGCACCACGTTTTGACTGAAGGATGGTTTTCGGAGAGTTAGGGGAATAGATATGTTAAAACATTTTAGTCTTGTGCATTTGTAATATGGAAGCACAGTTAAGGCTTTCATTACTCTGAGTTCTGAAATGAAATGTTACGTAGGTGAGTATCAACTGGAATTCTGGTTTTTTATCTGTGTTGTAATGTTGCTTATGCAGAATGTACATGTGCACACAGTCTTACCCTTTTTAAAAGAACTAACGTAAACATGTCTGCGGAAGTGTTGTAAATACTTGTAGCCATCACTATTCTTTTGTTATGAAATAGGATTAAGAATTAACATGATTTAATAGTTGAATTAAAATTTAAAAGTCATATTGCCTGCCATTATGAAAAGACTCTGGGACTGCATGAAATCCCCACAATTTCCTTTTTTTAATATAAATAGAAATTACAAAAATTACCAAAACATACATATTAAATCTTAAGTTTTGTCTAAATATGGCACCTTTGTAGTGCCTCAAATTCTAAAACCTTTTTCTTGTGATCCATTTCATCTTTGGCTAATGAGACTCTTTCCTTCTTTTCTTGTAACCAAATGCAAAATGGAAACTCACATGTGGACTGACTCTTGCACACGCATGTATATACACACACTTACATGTGTGTATATATACGCACACTTGTATTTTACCAAATATAAGGTGATTCTGTATGTAAGATGCATACTTTTTTTCCCACCCCCTGTTCTTGTGGTAGGAGGATGGCAACATACTTTTGTGTTTTGCTTCTGTGCTTTCTTCTTTCTGTCCATTGTCACTTTGCCTGATCCCACTCTGCCCTGTCACTCATCATTTCCCAAAGCCCTTGCCCACTGCCACAGACCACCCTGTGCCCTTTTCTGTGTAGCATGGGTCCTGAGTGGCTTCAGGCAGCAAGCGCTTATAGGAATTGCTGCCTCAGACAGAAACAAGCTTTTACCAAATTAACCATTCGTTGGCAACTGGAAGTTGCTGACCATATGCCAGGACAAAGGCCCTTTGTCCCAGTTCTTGGGCCGCAAATGCAGCGCAGCACAGCACTAGAGCTGAAAGTCAGGTCCATTTTCTGTCCCACAGAAATCCCTCACCTTATACTCAGGTAAATACAGAATGTACCACATGTTTATTGTTTCTTGGTAGGTTTATGCAGTCCATGAACACAGAATTCTTTGAATTTAGTTTTCTGTGAAAGAGGATACGGTTTTAAGTTAATGGGGCAAAATGTTAAAACGAGGATGCAGCCGATCTGGTCAATCACAGGAAGAGTCACAGTTCTGTGGCGCCATGCTGAAATGCTCAGGAATGTAGTGTGGAGGATTTTTGCATGTATTGATGTATTTGAAACAATATTGCAATAATTCCTTTGCTTTAGCAGTATTCCATATAGAGCAATAGTCTAATGTAGGGAAGGACTTTTTGTATTGTTTTCATTTAAGATGCTGTGGTGATTAAGTCTCTGGTTTCAGGGTTGTTTTTCTGTTTTCTTTTACCACCTTCCAGATTCCTTACAAGCATACACTTAACCACTTTTTCTCCATTCCCACCCTCTTATTTCTGTTTCCTTTTGAAGCTGCTCTTGGAGATAGCATAGTCTTTGAGGGCAACACCTTAGTTTCTCTACCACGACTACTCTGTGGCAGGTGCTTTTGGGGTATGGGTAAGCAGCCCCTTTTTTTTCCCACCTACCCTCCTCCATACAATCCTATAGTAGCAATAATACAGCTATACAATCAGTAGTTTCTCCATGTGTCTTTACTCCTATATCTCTGAAAGCTTAACAGTAACCTGTGATCCCCAGATTTTGGGCTACCAAAAGATAGGATCTGTAAGAATTCAGAAGCGTGCCAAATTTGGAATGAAAGCACTAGAGGAATTCAGAGCAGCCAGGCCCAAGTGATAGATTGGTTATTGGGTTCATTGCTACCCACAAAGAATCGCTACAGAGCAGGGAAGATGCCCTAGAGCATGTTGTGAGGAAGATACTTACAGACCTCACTTGGGAGCAGGTTTCAAAACTGAGCAGGAGGTTGTGCTTATTTTATTTTGGCAGAGCTGGTTTGCACAGCTTCTAATTTTAAAATCATTAGATGCATGGGCTGGCTGGCTGATCCTTCATAAACAAGAATGAAATGGCAATTTTTTTATAAATAGAGAATGTGATTGCAAACTGTATAAAAATAGTATTTTAAAAATCTGTATGCTGCTACATGGCTTCTAGAAGTGTAAGATGATAACCTTAATCTCTATTTCTTCTTGGTGTGATAGACCATACTTTTGAAGTTCTTAACTTCATCAGAAAAACAAAATGATTCATCTGCCTTGGGATTGGAACGCTGCTATTTCCATTTGCCTTTCCACATTCAGACTGTGTATTGTGAAATGATGTAGAATTCTTGTTTTTGTCCTGTAAGAATAGAATTAACTCTGAAAATGTATTAAAATTTTCTTGGCATTGTTACAGAGACCAATGGGTCAGATAACTCCATCCCAATGGCATATCTTACATTAGACCATCAGTTACAGGTAATAAATATATGCTTTATTAGATTCTTTATCTTGCATTTCATTCTAACGTGTGAATTTTGGGCTGCAAAATACAGTGCCGCATATTTACCTGTGTTTATATTCTGTCTAACTTTTGACCAAGGCTAAAAAAATATGTTGTGTAATCTGAGATTAGTTGACTCAGATTTGATCAAGCTATTAAAAACAAGCCCTGGGAAACATGATCCCCAAAACCAAATGTAAGCGGGGTCTGACTGTCCAAATAAGACATTATTAGCTTGAGTGTTACTGAATTAAAATGTTGTATTCACTTTATTTGTTGTGTGTGGGATTAAACACTACTTTGATTTTTGTGACAGAGCATCAGATTAATAACTGCAGATTTGAGGTTTGAGTCAACTTTGACATCAGAGCAGTAACATTTTCCAGGGCATGGTTTAACACTTATTTTTAAAAGCTTACCGGTTTTTAAAAGACGTTATAAATACACTGCAGGGACATTCTAACACACTATATACCAAGATATCAGTTCATTAGTTTTTAACATGTCTGATTTATTTTCAGCCTCTAGCACCATGCCCAAACTCCAAAGAATCTATGGCTGTGTTTGAGCAGCACTGCAAAATGGCACAAGAATACATGAAAGTTCAGACAGAAATTGCATTGCTCTTGCAGAGGAAGTAAGTGAAACGTGTTTAACCCTTTCTGATCTTACATATGCTTCTTTTACATAAAGTCTGTTATTCGTGACTGTTATTTCTGGTTTTGTGAAGTGGCATTTCAGAAGGCATAATTATTGTAATCTGAGAAATACTGAGCCTCTCAATACAGGTGAGATACTTAGAGCAAATAATTGAAAGTTTTAATCAGTAGCAAGACTCTTCTTCTGGACAAGTCCTAATTTAAAGTGCATGGCCTATCTGTGTATGTAACATAGTCATGTTTGTATCATCTGAAATGGAAGACCTGGACTGTTGAGAACGCTTGGAATTTTATTTCCCATTGCAATTTGGTGGTAATCACTTGGATAATGGATTATAGAATTTTGAGTAATAGGTCAACGTTATTCATTTTGCAGTTAATTTTATCTTAAATCTGACTTTTGTCAGTCATCACACTTGCAGCAGTATTATCAACACATATCTAGTGGTTTTCTACCAGGGGTTTAGGACCTAATCCTTAAAAGCCATTATGCACTTTCTTATCCTTGTGCCCTGCAAATAAACTCTTCCCTCTTATATTGCATGCACATACAAGTGAAGTGACTGCAGGTGTTGTTGGATTAGCGCTGGGGTCACCGCTGATTCACAACTGTAGTTTGCAGTACATTCTGGTGTGCTCTGCTTCTCCTTGTTCCTGTTTCACAAGGCTGGGGAGCCGTTCTGACAGGTGATATATACTCCCATGCTGGAACAAGTAACCGGCTCGTTACCCACCAGCATCCAAGCCGCTGCAGGCGAGTGGTGGTTAATGAGGAGCTTGCCTTGGTGTTTGTGGGAAAGCTAATGAGAAAAATGTGTGTATAAACCTTTCGAACATCAGAAATGGCATACTGAATGGGAGCATGGGGGGAAAGCTACTGTAAGATGTCCCTCCTGTCTATTCACTTCTGGCCTAGCTTCCTGAGAGCAGACTTTTTTTTTTCTATTGCAAATGAAATGTTTAGCCTTTCTGGGGAGCTACTGAAGCTAGCGTGAAGATCCTCATTTTTGTCTTATTTCTGTTGTCCCGAACGGTCAATGAATTATATAAGAATGTGTTTCTGTTTCAAATCTGTTAATTCTGCCCCTTTAGATTCCTACTTTATCTTTTTTTCTAGGAAGTATGTATACACACTTCTCCCAGACTTTTTTTTTTCCTAATCAGAACATAATTGCCCATAGATGTTAAAACAAATAGTATTGTGACTGATTAATTGAATGCTGGTTAAGGTAGTTGTTAGTTCAACCTTTATAGAATTATTAAGTTTTCTTTAACTGTAATTAAAAACCATATGGCAACAATTAATTAACATGAACTTTCCTCTCTACTATTTTGTTGCTAAAATATTGCTGGCAGCTTGCCTTCTTGTCACCTCATAAACAAACAGTAAACCAAACTGCTACATCAGTTTTGCAGGATAATTTATAGCAAGTTTATCACTGTGTTTGTTCCTCGAAAATTGTTGCTAAAAACCATATTGAACACTTATGACAATGTATTAAGTGGCAATGTATTAAGTGAAATGACAGTTTAAAAAAATTTGCTTGATTCTGTTTTTCCACTGCTTTAAAAAGTTCAAGTCCAAGCAGAAAACAGCGCTTCACTGAAAAGTTACTAAAATTACTGTAATTTTGGCTTTTAAATTGCCTTTTCAGTTTTTAAATGTACATATGGTTAAGCAAAATTGGAGGTCAAATATATTTATGAAACTCTGTGTGGATCCTTAGATGTTTTACTGAGACATGTAGAACTACATCTGAAAGACATTAGGTAAAGGACAATTTTAGAGACTGAGGCTATGACTTGCAGCTCTTCTAAAGTTTAAACGTGGATTTTTATTTGGAAGAGAATTTTTCCCTGGGCTACCTTAAAGAATAAGATTTCTTTATCATCAGCCTCCCCCTACCCTCCCTCCTACCCCCCAGAATAGCAGCCATGAGTTCAGACTAATAATCCAATAATGATTTGGAACATCTGAAGTCACCTACACACAAAGTAGATTACAATTACTTTTTTCTTTTTTTTTTTTTTTTTTTAGACAAGAACTAATAGCAGAACTGGACCAGGATGAAAAAGACCAGCAAAACACATCCCGTCTGGTACAAGAACATAAAAAGCTGTTAGATGAAAACAAAAGTCTCTCAACTTACTATCAGCAATGCAAAAAACAATTAGAAGTCATCAGAAATCAGCAACAGAAACGGCCAGGCACATCATGATTTCCTGGGACCTTTCAAATGAGAAATATGCACAGAAAAGACTGATTATTTTTTTTAATTGTTGTTATTATCCCTTATTACGACAACTCATGAGTGTTAGCTTCTTGGTGTGATCTGTATTTGTCTGCTACACTTAACATCATTTAATTTTCTTTTTCCTATGGTGGATGTCCAGTTCAACAGGTTAATCGAATAAGGTGAGAAAACAGTGACTTGAATTAACCAACAGCCCTCGATTTAAAGCACGAACAGTGGCTGTATGCATGCTCCTTGTGTGAAGGCTAGCCTAACAAGTGTTAAAGTGGCTGCTGAATTGTAAGATCTTATTTTTAGGTTTTTTTGGTGTTACCTCGAGAAGAGCAAAGCGAAAACTTTCCTGTTTAAGAATGATTTTGTTCCAGTGTCTCATCTCAAACAATTTAATATGATTATTTTCAGGTCTTAAACATGCACCAACCTGCAGAGGTGATGTTGGCTGACCAGAGTAATTCATGATGCATTAGTGATGCCTTTTACCTGTAGACATAGTGTATTTTTTCCACATGCAAAATGGTAGGCAAACTGATGCCAGCATCCTTGGTTCAGTGCTTGATAGCCCTGCATTTTGACTAATATATTTCTTGTAATCTTGCATTCATAAAATATTTGAAGTAAAAGGCTGTATTTTCTTTACTTTCTTGGGGGGGATGACATGATACCAATCATCGTGTAGTTACTGGGCAAAAGTTATAAAGGTGATTCACTGGGCAAAGTCCATCCTTTCTATAAAAAAGAAGAAGAAACAAAAACATGTGAAAGTGTTTGTTAAACCTCTAAAGCTTTTGTACCTGTATCATCTTTGGAAGGAAATTCAGAAAGCAAATTAATACAGAACTTTAAATATTTGCTCCCTTTAAACCACTTCTTAGATATTTCCCCTCCACCTCCCCTTACAACTTGCTGAAAAGCATTTACTATAAATGTAAATAAGTTTGGTTTAGATAGGGAGAGAAGGGTTTGGGGAAATGAATTTAGTTTAGCAAATACGAAATGGAGTTGAGTATGCAAATAGCTGAAGCTATTAAGAAAATGAGGGAAATGGCTCAGATCTCTATCAGGAATCTCAGCTATTCCACTCATTTGAGCACAGTTCAAAGGAAGTCCGTCACAGAATGCCTGCTGCCCTTGTGACTGAAGAACTGTATTTAATGAACTCAAGCAGAATATGTAATGATCAGTGTCGTTATTTACATGGGAGAAAATAACTACTTGTTTACATTGCAGATTGATTAGCTGTGTTATGAATTAACTTTTAACTGGTACAAAAATGAGGAGCTTCTAAATATAATGAGAAACTCTTCCTTACATAAGCTCTTGGTGTACTCAGTTGTGGGCAGGGCTTTAATAACACTCACTTGCAAAAGGAAACCAGAAAACTAAAGTTTACCTGCTAAGCCCTCAAAATATGAGAAGTAATCTGAAATCTAACTTCCACTTCTTTCATAAGAGCCCACAGGGGTTTTTTTCCTCCTTCCTGCCTACTTGATAAAAAATATTAACACTGTTGTGCTGATCTGTGAACAGCAAAGATGACAAACCGTTTACTGAAGAGTGTCATCCTGTCTTGAAAATGTGTCTAGTGCTGGCAGACCTCTGGGAGTTAGGATCCCTTCCCTCAATTTTATTTAAATAAAGGAAGGGTTATCATTTCCAAAACCTTAGCAGATAATTTGATTAGTTAGCTGAAACTGATAGTGGGATCAACTTAAGGGCACACGTATTTATAGCAAAATGTAATTGCCAGAGAAAATAACTGCAGTATTAGGAATAGCACAAGTTATCCAGAGAATTGCTGTTCACATACATCTGTCCATCTACCAAAACGGACACGCTCGGTGACCGGCAGCCAACGTAACGTATGCCAGGGCATGAAGCAGAGCAGCGTAAATACCAGTGCTCAGCTTCGGAGGTGAGGTTGGTAACTGCATGCACACAATCATTTCCCAGGACAGATTTTACAGTTTGCCTTGTCATAAGCTAGATAGATAGGCTCAAGGTAGATCAGTATCGAGGAGGAAAAGTCACTTTATGGCAAGGTTTGAATGATGAAGGTGAATGCAATGTTGACTTAATGGTACATAATACAGAAGTCTGTGCCAATGGTTGCTTACGACTTTTCAGGGTTTACATTGAAAAAGGGTCTGCAATTATAGAAAGAAGTACTGTGCCACCGTGCACTGTTGAACTTGGCTCTGTCCAATAGTTAGGTTGTATTGCTCTTGTGATTTTTTTCAAAGGAAATTTGGAGTTTGAACTCTGGCCTGCCAATTGTCCCTTTCTGAATTCCACCAAAAATTCAAAAAGCATTTGCCTGGATTTCTCAGTGAAGTGTTCTGTGTGGCACAGTCTGCGCATCATAAAAACCCCAAGCTATAAGGGCAGAATGCTGCGGTTTGTGCTAAGGAGAGTTTCATAGCTTAACTTTTGGTGACCTTTATTATTTTAATAAGGCTCGTGTTTTAAAGTTGTTTATAAATGTACTTTTATTTTTCTGTTAAACTATCTGGAGTGTTCAGGAATTTTTTCATGTACTCCTTTGTCCAGTTCAAGCTGTTCCTCTGATCATTGGAGGTGCAACACCTGGTTTTGTTCTGGCACTGCCTTCTCAGCAAAGGTAACAGGCTCTGCTTTTTGTTACAGTATGTGTTCTGTAAGATACTGTGTAATTGAAATTATGCTTCTGTACACTGTGCAGTTCTACCAAAAATGCTCTTTTTAGGCTTTTTGGGTTGTTTTTTTTCTGATGAGAAGTTGAAGATTGTAATTCAAAACTTGTACATAAAATGGTGAATGATTTCATATGATTCAGGAATGAGAAGTGTGGCTTTCTGCTGCAGGGTTTTACTGCGTTGTCAGGAATCTAATTAATAAAAGCTGAGAGACTTCCACAAACATGTAGTAATGCCCTGGCACTTGCCAGGGCATCCTTGATCTCCGATGGAATCCCACACAGGGTGGGGGATAATCATCATGCAGTTGTTCCCACCGCCAGAAGAAAATTCTTCTGCTATTAGCTCTTCCCTTCCTGTGTGCAGCAGTAGGGTGTAGGATGAATAATCCTGCTCATAGCTGAGCATCCAGATATTTTAAGAATGCCGCATCTTCCATATGGATGTTCTGGGAAAAGATAAGCGCTCGTCTTTCATGGCTCAGTTTGGACAAATTCCATTCCCTGGGACTTCTCTCTTTTGTTCATAATGGATTGTACTGCTGAAGAGCTGCCGTGTCCATACCACAGCCAGAGACAAACCCTTCACTGCCTCCTTGCCTGTGAGGAACACCAAATCTTGTGTCAGATCTGTGCCGAGCTGCTTTGAACGACTCGGCTGTTCCAGGTGTTCTGCTCAAACCTGCAGGAAGGTCTGAAAGGGTGAGGCCAAAAAAAGACTCGGCCCCTTCAAAAAACACAGATTTCCCTGCACTGAACTGGTTCAAGAGGAGGATCTTGCGAAAGTGAGGCTGTCTATGTGAATATGCACCCATACACATACTGTTAGGTGCTCAGAGAGCAGCAGGTATCGAATCATAATTGATAGGTGGCTTTTTATTTCCAAAATCTGGGCTTTCCGTAGCTAGCTTTCATTTGCTTCAACAGTGTCAGTAGGTGAGTGGTGCTCTAAGGTGTTGAGGACCCAGTTCTATAGGGAGAGGTGAATACAGGCGAGCTTGTGTTGGGAGCACGTCAGTTCTTTCCTTCACCCGTTGAACACTTCTCTACTTCTTGCAGGGACAGTTCTGCGCTCCCACCACACTTGGATGGCTCTGCTACAAATGTTTTGGCTTCCAACCTGCATCCTAACTGATACTTGATGAAGGAGCGGAACTTAATTCAGACTAAATACTTTTAAGTATTTTAAGACAGTATTTTATTAATAATTAAAAGAGCACTGCTAACCCCAGGGCTTTAACCAAAACAAGCATTAATTAAAAAAGGGGTTTCTTCCTAGCTGCATGCTTTATGCTAAGTGGCTAAAAATTTTAAGATACTCCAAAGGATAGAGTAGGCTTGTGTTCACAAAATTCCATGTGTTTTGTTCATACCCTCTCTTCCACCCCTCCCTGGATCAAGGCAGCCCAGCTACTCTTAAGCTTGGGAGCTGCTGCCTGTCTGGGATGGAAGAAGGAGCCAATTGCTGTGGTGTGAGAAGTTAAATGTGTATCCAGCCGTGTGAAGCAAAAGGACCGGGAGAGACAGACCTGGAGGCAGGTGGAGTGGAGCCCCTTGGTGTGAGACCACGGCTCTTTGCCAGTGCTGGGGCAGGGGGAGATTTACCCTGACTGTGGCTGCCAAAGCAGCGCTCAGCAGCCTGCAGCTGTGAGTTTTGGCTTCCCTTGGACCTCTCCCTGCCCTTAAGCAATGGGTGCTCCCTGCGTAAATATGAACCTACTAAGACTGGCATGCAGGCTGGTGGAAATGCAGTGGTCTTCCCTTTTCCCTCCCATGGGTGTCAGAGTGGGAAGGCAGTGCAGCAGCTGCATGTAGGCTGCTCTCATGTGGTATTTAGGCTGAGCACCAAGGAGTAACCGTATTCATAGAGCTTATGGGCTCAGCACATGGGACAGGATGCAATTTTAGTTTGTAGCATAAGATTACAATAAATGTCCCTAGTTGTAGGAGACTTGAGGATCATATGGTGAGGTGGATGTGCCTAAAAACTGTGTTCCTTTTTCACGAGGAGCAGCAATGTGGGCTTCACCTATAGGGCCACCTCTGGGCAACGTGCAGAGCTACCATGACTGTCCTGTTAGCTCCTGCGGTGTGAGAAGAGAGGTGGCCAAAAAAGCCATTTAAGAAAAAGAAGAGAGCTGTTGTCAATGTGGTATGTTTAAGACCACTCAGACTCCCTTCCAAAATAAATAGTTTCAAAGACTAGGCTCAAAGAGGGAAGAAGTTGTCCTCTCATCTGAGGATGCCTGTATTTGCCAAGCCAGTGCTGCAGAAGTGATCCCCTGAATGTCTTGGGCTCCTGTGGGGCCTCAGAGAGCTGCCAGTGCCCATCACCGGAGGACTCCTCAAACAGCTGTCTCCAAAAAGTTAAACCTGGTACGTGCAAATCAGACTCTTATTAAAGTCTCTTACATCATCATTAGTAATGCGGCGAGGGCAGAGCTGGGAATTGTTCGTGAGGTAGGAGGTGAAGCTAATTTAGGCTGTCTGGGGTCTGCAGGGCTGCCGGCACAAACTGCTTCTGTCAGTAAAGTGCTCGGGTAGGACCTCAGACGCGGAAGCGGCGTGAGGAGCCATTTTGGTGGGTGCAGCTGTGCTTTACATCAGAGCCGACTGCCATGGCCAAACATTGGCAGGCCTGCTGGAGAGAGCTCACTGCTCTTCTTCTTTAGAAGTCTTTAGCCACCACTCCAGGTGCCTGTGAGTGCCATCAGGCACCAAAGCTGTAGCCAGATTTGAGGTTTGGGGTGTTTGCTTTAGGCTCATCAGAAACACTGGGTCCCAAGAAAGGTCTGAGGAGGGATTAATTTTAGTTGTTTTGGAAGAAAAACCCCTAAAACCTAAGGGTGAGGGTCACTGAGCGTACTGTATCCTACCTCTGGCTGAGAGAAACGCTTGTAGCCTCGGCACAAGCCATGATGGAGGCTTTCTGGTTTGTTTGTGGTTGCTTTCCCAAGTGCTCTGACTTGTAAGGGCAAGCTGGAAAAGAGAAAGAGGGAAAAGCCACGATAACACGTCTGGGGATCTGAGCGTGGCTGCATTGTTTAATGTGTGTGCTAAAACAGCCCCCCAAAAAAGTGCTACAGGTCAACCAGCTCCTTTAGTTCTGTCGTTTTAGGACCAGATGCCCTCCACCTCCCAAGCAAATCTCAGCTCTCACCAGCTTTGAGCAGGTAGAGCTGAAAGAGCTTTTCCTTTCCAGGAGTGGAAGGAGCCCGTGTACTCATGTGCAAGCTACCAGAAGCTGCAACTTCTGTTCTCCAGGTCAGTCACTTGAGCAAAGTGGAAGGGCAGATGAACTCACCCCCTCATAAATTTTTATCCAACTATGTCAGGAGCAGGACCTGGATCTAAGAACCTGATCTCCTTTTAGTATAATCCTGTTGTGGCAAATCAAGAAGGGTGAGGAAAACAATTGGTAATGAGAACATAACTTTGTTTCAATTGAAATTGGGGATTTTTTTTTTTTTCTTCCCTGGGGTTGAGTCTCCAAGCTCAAAGAGAAGCCAGCTGACATACCCCAAAAGCACACAGCTTTTCTGCGTTCCATTCAGCTCCTGTAAGCCTAGTCTCTGTCAGTGAGGTTCAGGTACAGAAATCAGTTGCTAAAGAAAGCCCTGAAGTCTAATTACAAAGAGGATGGCTCTAGAGAAGTTTAGCCTTAACTTGATTTGCTTGGGGGCATATTTTGTTAGTGAAATGAGCCATGTTCAGAATGCTGTCAGCGGGGTGAGCATCAGAGCCTAATGGCAGGTGTGTATGGTACAAATTTTTAAGCATCGCTGTGTCTTTGGTTACTGCATTTCTGATTACTGAAGTTCTGGGGGAAAGCAGAGCTTTGGGTTCACAGAAAACAAGCCTGCCAAGTCCCTGTCTGGAATCAAATGAAACACTGAAGTCTCCAGAATTTGCAAGAAAAATATGGGAGAATGCCAGTGAGGAAAACGAATTTGCGGTCAATTTGGCACGTTAATCCTGGTGTTTAAAACTGTCTGGTCAGGGCAGGGGAAACGGTGTTCCTAAAAATTTGGTGTTTCCACCTCTGTCAATCTGAGAGGTGGTTGCTCTTCCAGCGAACCATGCCTGGTTGAGACCCTTTCGCTGTCACAACTACAGTGTCGTGTGACTACCCACTCTTTGCAAGGCTGTCTAACAACGGCAGGATTCCCAAGACAGTACATACACCCTTTGATTGGTAGCTGGGGAGGGGCGGGGAGGAAGAGGGTATGTTCTTCCACACCTCTCAGGGAAGTCTTGCTGATATCCCAGCAGCAGCCGCAGTGGCCACGTTTCTTACAAATGGTTTGTAGTGACAAGCAACATGCTGCTTAAAGTTTCTTTGAATTGGCACCTTACACCAAGAGGCAGCATTTCTCATAATTACTTATCCCATCACCACACACACACACCCCCCAAAGAAAACAGAACCAATTAAAGAGTCATTTATAAATAAACACTTAAGACATCTGAAGTTTAGGTCTCTTGTTATAACACAAGAAGCGTCCATGCTGGCAGGGTAATACAAAGTTATCTGTTGTAGCCCTCTGTCAGCCAGTGCTGCCATGTACCAAGAGACCTATTTTCTCACAGGAAAATTAGCTGAAGGTTTTAAAAACTGCTTAAAAGAAGTTAAAGGCGCCGAGTGATTACATTCAGGTTTGGCGTCCCTCCCACTGTGTAATGGACAAGCTTAGAGCGGTAGCTCTGAAAGACGCCCTAAATACAGAAGCAGTGAGGTGAGGTGAGGTGAGGCGTTCACTCATCTGCATTCGAGCCACCACAGCAGCACTCTGCATTGTGAAGATCTTCGCAACACAAATCTCACTGCTACCAGCTCCATCGTCCGCCCTGCCGCCCAGCCCGAGCGCGTCGGGGAAGAAAAGTGGGCGCCTCCAGCGATCCAGTCAAAAATCGAATGTGACATCGGTGCTACTGCAGTTGGTTGCATTAAAATGTTGCTGTGCAGTATGGCCATGAATCACGGGCAACGCTGTTCACTTACTAACTTGGCATAAACACAAATCCCTTAAGAATCAGATGATGAACACTAAGTACCTTGAGCTCTCCTGAACCTTTATGATCCAATGCCTGGTATTTACTGGGACTAATGTTCCCCACGGTATCTGCTTAGACCTAATCATTACTCTGTGAGTGATGATAATGCAGTAATACCAGCTCCCCTTTCTTTCAGCAGTTTAAAAAAACTTCTACGTGATTATAAGTAAGCCATGGCTCTGGGGATCTTTGTTTTGTTCTGAAGATATGAGGAAAAGAAAACTACAGGTTTCCCTGTACTTTCAAGAGCTGAGTGTGCTTGGCAGGGTTGGAAAGCCTATCCTGGTGTATCTGGGACAGCAACGAATGGAAGAAGTTCCTGTTGCTGTGAGCATGAAGAGATGTAGCCTTCTCCAAAACAAGCATCAGGGTTATAGAGGGACTATGCTGTCACTACTCAGTATATCGCTGTTTTTCCCATACTGGCCATTTTCTCAGCTCAGCCTTGGAGCGGGTAACTGGAGGGGTAGTAGAAGTATTCACAAAGACACTTCCTCCCTCTTGCTTTACAGGGAAAGGTGAGATGTGTTCCTCCACAGCAGTTCAAGCCGTGAACTTGGATTTAGACTCCTGAAGAGGATGATGCAGAACATACATTTCTGCATAGGGAGTCAGCATCCCCATATATTATGTAGGTGGATGTGGGAGAGATTGCGCTCAACGCCTGAAGTTTAGTAGTGGTGATCTGGACGATCCCCAGAAGTCCCTTCCAGCCTCTACTGTTCTGTGCTTCTGTCAGTACCCTGAGATGTCCCCATTTGTCAGCACCCAGCAATGAAGAAAACCAGAGGTGATACCTGTATCCATTTTGACCCTTCTCTTGTGTTTGTGCTGCTGAACATGTTCTGGACCTTAAAATAATTTCATAGCCAAATACATAATGGACCCACAGTTCTCACAGTAAGAGTGTATAGCATAACGTGCCGTTATTTGGACCAAGTGTAACGTTTGACATGAAATAGGCAGATTTATCTAATTACCATCAGAATGAGTAGTATCAAGAGCAGCACAGGCCTTGTGTACCTTTGGTGTGTCTGCATGCAGGCTGCTGGAGGACCTGTGACACAAGAGGTGCTGTAGCTGCCACAACTTTTCACTTCAAAGAGCAGCCAAGGTGATAAGTCGAGGCAGTGGCTTTGCAAGGCAAATGCCCAGAACCTGGGCTAGCCTCACCGACTCACTCCTTGCCACCCGTCAGAAAAATTAAGGGCGTGAGTCACCGCCAACTCCTACTAAATAAACCAGTGACCTAGAGATGAAAGGCTCTGTGTCTAAGCTGTTTTCATTAATTGCACTGTGGGGCAAGGATAGATTTAATTTCAAGGACAGGAATATTAACCTCAATTCCTTTCCTTAATTGAGTGTGGAGAAACAAGAGATGTAAGCAAGGGAAGCAGAGAACAAGGACATGGGTCATTAGCACTGTCATCTGGTCTCACAGACAGCAGCGTCTTGTAAAAAAAGTTATTGCAGCAACCAGGAGGAAAAATCTTATTTGGCACGGTACAATACATAGGTAATAAGAAAATTTACAGTAGTGACTGGATTTTTACCAGTATTTAGATGTACATGTCTTAGCACAGGCTTAAAATGATGAGGAAGTAACTGGAGGCCATTTTTCAACAATTTATAGGTAAAAACACCATCGAAATGCTGCAGAACAATCTCCATAGGTGATGCTGGCCCCATGGAAAGTCCTTATGGGGAAAAGATGTGGTGGTTAGGCCTACTTTTCTAATTGATACATAATACTTGCAGAGTATTCCTCACCTGAAGGCTTCCAATCGCTTTCCAAAAAATCATAATTCCAGGGAAACAGAGGCCCAAGGGAGTGTAGCTGACCTTCCAGAAAGTCCATACCTGATTTGGGAGTAAGATTCAAGTTTCCCACCTGTCCATCCAGTACTGTATCTGGTAGGACCCAGTGACTCTGCCCCGAACATGAATCAGAAGAAGTTTCCTGTATCTAGCTTGGCTAGAGAGTGCATCCTTTCAGTCTGCAGATATGGGGTACTTTCTTGACATCATCATTATTATTACTATTCTTATTATTTATTTATTTGATGATAATAATATTTTTACTGTTGTTTGCAGCTAAGTTCATTAGACTGCTACAAAGAGAAGTGAACAGATTACCAACCAGGCCTGCTGTTGTTATGAAGGTGGGATGGCTATGAATGAATGGGTGACTTTCGGATGCCCATAGCAGGGTGATGATCTCTTAGTATGAGATAAAAGGTCTCATACATATAAAAGGCTTTATTATAAGACCACAGGTTCAGGGCTTTGTACTAACTAGCTGACTCTGCTTAATCTTGTTCAGGGTCATAACTATTAATGAGATTAAAAAATGCAAGAGAGATAAATGAGATAAAAAAAAAAATCCTGGTAATGCTCTAAAGAGCTTTATAATTCAGTATAGAGTACTTTAAACCAAACACATTGTTACTTCTTAAAATTTCTGTAAAAGTATTGAAGATTTATGGTGCCCTTCTTTTTTTCTCAATAAGAGGGTGACAGAGATCTATTTATGCTACACGATTCAAGCCCTTACATATAAGTGACTGTGCTTAATTATATTAAAATGGTGTGCAGTTAGGAAAGAATGTGCCCAAAGCTGTTATCTCCACATGCAGTGCTCACAAGAAGAAAGAATTTCTCACCAAGCTCAAATCCTTTCTTTTCCACTGTTTGGAGCACAGGGAATGCAAGATCATCTTCCTTGCACGAACCCAGCAGCGGCTGCAAAGCCATAAATAAAAACGCCTTACTTTGTCGTGACACTGCTGAAAGAGCAAACAAATTAAATAAAAGCATGTTTCACTCGTGTCTGGAGAAAACCTTTAAGGTTCTACAAAATAATAAACATTGCTAAGTCTCTTCACTTAGCTCAGTTACTTCTGGCTCCCTGGAGGCCCATCATTTTGAGGGAACTGTGGCCTACTTGGCTTGAGAAACGGGACCAAACTCTCTTTACTTTAATAAAAGTGTGATAAATAATGCCAGAGTTCCTCGCAATGAGCCAGGAAACACAGTCGACTTCGGCAGGGTACAGCCAAAGCCCAGCACGTGACAGAAGGGCACTGTGCTATGCTTGCTCTTGGCATGCCGCCGCTGTGTTAGCGAAGATCTGACGTGTCGCCTCTTGCTGGGAGCGTCGCCTGTTTGAGGCGTGCAGAAATTGCTACACACCCTTAGCCTGGGGTGCTCTAAACCCCCCAGGGACCCTCGGCCAGGGAGCCAGCCAGCGCCAACACTGGTCTGTCGGAGCGTGCCCAAAGGTCTGCCCCACCGATATCCTAAATTATGATTGGAATTGTTTTGGTTTGGTTTGATTTTTTGGGGGGTTGGGTATTTTTGATCAGTGGCTTCTTCATACCCATCTCTGGTTTGGTTATCCCATATTCTTCATCACCGAATTTCCAGCAAGTGCAGAGGCCATACGCAGCTATCCTCTCCTTATAATCTCCCTTGTAAGACACCGCACGTCCACACGGGCAGGTTTTAAACTACCTCATTATTGAACTTACTTGCAAATACATCTGGATAAATGTGTAGACACAAATTCCAGCGAAGTGAAAAAAGAAAACGTGTTGTTCCTCTGTCCATACTGGTAGACAAAGACAACATATTTTTCACTATGTCAATAAATATATTTTTCACTACGTAATAAATACATGCAGTTTCTCTGCGAAATTTCTGTCAGCCAAGGCACAGCGTTTGCCCTGGATCTGCAAGAAACCACAATAACTTTGAAAAAGTTAATTAAACAACACTGAGACTGCCAGCATGGGCTAAATCACATCGTGCTAGGACCTGGGTTTCCTGGAGGCGAGAGAGACTTCTGCTGAGGGAAGGCTGAGCAGCAGGAGAAAGCTGCTTTTTCTTCTTCTTTTTGTTGAGCTCTATGTCTTAGGGAGCCTTTCAAACCTTGGCGCTGAGCTCCCTAACTGCGATGAGACCCCGAATAATGACCCGGCAACAGGAAAAAACCAGTGCTAAATAGCCCTCATAATCTCTTTTGTGCCAGGCGGTTTTCCCCAGGCATTAACATGTCACAGCATTGAGGACTTCACACCTACTAAGACTTTTTGTTTTGCAATTTCCCACAGAGCAGTGAATTTTGTACTACGGAAAGCTGTGATTATGCAAAAATATGGCTTTGCCCCCCCTTCGCTTCCCCCCAGAGGCATATCGCTGCTTTTGAAGAAGCAGCTCTGCTCTGCAGAGAGAACTCATCAGGCCTAGTAACTTAAAAATTTGACTGCCAGTGAGTGAGTGAGTCTTCAGTTGTAAGCACGTTTCATTTCGACGTAGTGGTCTGGGAGCATTCCCGAGCTCATTGAAATGCACTAAGTAGTCAGCTGGTTTGTGCTGAAAGCTGCTTTACAGCTTGGAAATGGGAATTGCAGTGATTTCCTCCTTCTGGTCTGGAATTGTTGGGAAGGAATGTCACGTGAAGCGTGTTCAACGCACAAAGCCTCTCTAATGGGTGCAAAATGGTTTCGTATCTGGAATTAGACATTGTTAATAATTTAAAAGCAAAGAAAATGCGTGCTCGAGTAGAGGCTGGAGTTTGCAGCTACTCTAAAGAGCCTACTTAAAACCCAGGCAGACCTTGATGATAGCTGCACAGGCTTGGACAGAAGAAAGAAGTTGGATTGTATTCAATTAACGAGAAGTAAATTTAGAAGTATTTGAAATTAGCCTTTATTATTAATAAACGAATTGAATGTTGCTTTTGCTTTAGGATTTTCCACATTGGGGAAAAAAAACCCAAAACATAGCAAGAAAAAACAACAGCAGCAATGTGATACCTGAGTCACACAGATTGATTACCCAGAGTGGCCTTTGTCATGACTCAAGTCACCAGAGGATGCTCTGCAGCTGCTGCCAAAGAGCAGAAGGACAAGTGCAGGGCTCTCCCGCTCCCTGTGGTGATTGCCATGGGCAACCCCTGGCACAAGCCTCATACTCATAGTGGCTTCTTACCTCTAACCCTGGAAGGATTCAGAAAGCACTTGCTGGAGTCCATCTTTGGCAGAGGGCAGGGCTTTTTTGGAGGCAGAAGCGTGGCATTTGCATTGCTCCCATCCTCCTACTGGTCGCAAACGATGCAGACAAATCGCTCTGAGATGAGGCATTAAACAACATGCTCTGTCTGACTGGGTTTGGGTGTTTGGTTTTTTTTCTAGCAGTGCAGCCTTTCTAAACCTGCCAGTGATTTACCTGAGCTTGACAGAAAGGAAGACGATGTGTGTTTTTACATTGCCCTCTGACAAAAGATCGTGAAGTGTTACAGTCACCTACGGAAACCAGAGGGGTGGAAACGTGAACTTTCCTCTTCTCACTGCAATTTAAAGAAAGTATATGGAAACTATTTTGGTGGATCTGCAGTCTGTATCTTATTTAAAATTAAAATTGTCCATTGAGTAGATTTCCACTTACTCTAGCAGAGCTCTGGTGATTTACATCAGTTAAGAATCAGCTCATCATTTCCTTTAAAGCTACTTATATCATTCTGTGGTTATGAGCACTCTACAGAGCATTTAAGCTGCATTTTTAAAGAGAAGAAACCCTCAATGAGCTTTCTGTTGCACATACAAGTTTGAAGCGCTACTTCACGGTGAAAACATGGTTAATTTTCCTCTTCCGGAGATTTTAGTGAGGTTCAGCGGTGGCTTAGATATAATAATCTGTTTAATAAAATGGAAATGTTTCATCCCATCGGTCTCTGTGTCAATATTTGCACTTTATATTATGTTTTACAAAAAAAAAAAAACCCAGTCGTTATCACAAGCGGTTTTATTTAAACCCAGCACGTTAAACACGGCTTTTCTGAAGCTTTGATGGTCCTTCAATTATTTAATGAGCATGAAGATTACAGCGTAGCTAAAGGTTATCATCTATAATAGATACATCTGCCTGTGTTGTCCCGAAAGCAATGCATTTTGACCTTTTTTGCTGTACAAAAGAGCAAACTGTTTCTGCGCCTGTACAAACTACGATGAGACTGTGGTTTTCCTCCTGATATCGCCCCGCTCGCTTGAAATCATCTCGAATAAAAAGAATGTTAAGTTGCAGCAGGTTTACACCGGAAAATAAATACAAACACTGCTGTACTGTCTTGAACGCTGTCATGATGATGTAAAACCTGATATTAAAACCCATTTTGGACACTGTCAGACTGCTACGCAGAGTACACCCCTGAGGGCAATGCTCCTTCTTGGGAAGGACTAAACTTGTGTTGCAAATGAGGCCAATTCTAACGAGATGACACCTCCTTAGGGGAGACAGATGACTTTAGTTATCTGAACTACCGTGCTCAGAGGGGCATGTGGCACCTCAAAAATCTAGATTTCCACTGAAGTCACAGAATCACAGAATCACAGAATCTTAGGGGTTGGAAGGGACCTCAAGAGATCATCGGGTCCAATCCCCCTGCCAAAGCAGGCTCCCTAGCTCATATTACATAGATAGGCGTCCAGACGAGACTTGAATATCTCCAGAGAAGGAGACTCCACCACCTCCCTGGGCAGCCTGTCCCAGGGCTCTGTCACCCTCACTGTGAAAAAGTTCTTCCGCATGCTGGTGCGGAACTTCCTGTGCTCCAGCTTACAGCCATTGCCCCTAGTCCTGTCCCCACAGACCACTGAAAAGGGGCTGGCCAATTCCCCCTGCATCCCATGTCTAAGATATTTATAAACACTAATTAGGTCACCCCTAAGTCTTCTTTTTTCCAGGCGGAACAGACCCAGCTCACTCAGCCTTTCCTCATAGGGGAGATGTTCCAGACCCTTAAACAACTTTGTCGCCCTTCTCTGGACTCTCTCCAGAAGGTCCCTGTCTTTTTTATACCAGGGAGCCCAGAACTGGACAGTCAACAGGACTTAGTTTCCTAAAAGATCAAGTTGGTTTTGAAGATGAGCGAGAGCTGGCCAAATCATTTTGATCTGGCACCACGGTCCTGTAAAAAACATGAGCACCCCTGAAATTGAAGCCCCTGGGCTTGGGGTGACAGAAACCACAGAAATTTGGCACCTAACCTTCTGGATACAACAGTGGGCATTGCTGAAGAGGGGTCCAGCGATCCCACAGTCAGAAATCAGCCCCAGTCACCACTGGTGACAGGAAGGGATCAGCCTTCCAAGTGTAGGCATTCTTTTTTAAATGGGGCAAAGGCTCTTAAGTCATTCAGTATACATACAATTTTCAGCCTCGTCCTACCAGAATTACAATTTCAAAATCACAGGTAAGAGCTTAGGGTTTGTAGTGAACCCCCAGAGCTGCTGCATTTTATTATTTCAGGGTATTTCCCCCCACCCTGCCACATCATTCACCACCTGACGAGGAACCTCGCCATTGGAAAAAAATTCTTCTGGACCGATGCTCAGTGCTGTGGTACCTTGGAGTTAGGTTTTGCATGTGGTTGGCTGAGATGTTGCTTCTCCGGTTTACTCCTTTAAGTAGACGTAGCTGAGGCTTTGTGGGAGAATTCTCTTTGCTCCTTCCTTGAACCTGTACTGAAGCAGGTAGGAAACATCAAGCAATCCTGTATGTTGGAAGAAAGAATGTTTAAACCAGAATGCCTGGAAGCACCTTAACTCTAGACAACTGGAAATCATTTTCTAAAACCTCTTATTCAGGAAGAATCATTTAATTCTTTGAAATGTAGGCCATTTTCAAGTCATTTTCTACAACAAATGGGACCAGCTCAATCTGTTCTTCACATTTTAGTAATTTAAAAGGACATAACTGAATTTTATTTTAATGGTAATTGTAAACTCATGCAGAAAATGTAAATGCACACTTCCCGATTAGCTTGCAGCATAAACCACGGCTTCTATTAATGTATTCCAATTTGTAATTCTTTGCACAGTATGAGATTTGAAAGCTGTGATTAAAATTAATTAGGTTAAGTAAAGTTTATCCCCCCTGAGCACTGCTATTTGAAGAGAGAAATAGTAAAACACTAGCTACATCTGGCACCACAGGAGGCTAAAGCATCACAAGGAGTAGCTGCACTGCTTTTTCAGAGGAGTTGCATGCTGCTTTTTTGGCGTACCTTAAGCACAACGTGTTCTTTTCTACAGGCTAATTGGGAGCCATTAAGTTGCTCTTTGCCTCTTGTAAATGCTCTGGAGCTACAACATCTGTATGAACATCTGACAAGCCAACCTTTGTAATTCAGTGGATGACACTCATTTTGAAGTGGCATCATCGCTACCTAACAAGGCATTAAAGTTCTGCCCCAACTAAACAGGAAACAAGTCTCAAGAGGCAACAGAAAAGTTGTCCTGAGAGAGCTCCTGGAGTTTTTGCTTGCTAGTTTATTTTGCTGTTGGTTGGGTTTTGGCCAAACCCTTTTTAATGGATTTCTTTTCCAAAGAAGGAATACTTGGATAAAAAAGAGTGTAAGTGTTGGGAACACTGGGCTTGCTGGGATGGAAAGGCCTTTCTGAAAGGAGAGGCAGTCCTGCGTAACCCACCTACGTGCTGTGTTTACACTCTCTCATTCCTGTCACTCTAGAGGTGGCAGCCAATACCCCAAGAGCTGGCCTTTTGCCATTCTCTGTTCCTTCAGAGCAGTTAATTGATTAATTGAGCAATTCTTTATCAGGTGAAGCCTTTCACAATCAGCATCTGTCACAGCAAAACTCTTGAGTTAGTTACTGAGTATTGAATATGCTTGACCCAACAATCAGATTTGTGCTTGAAGCAGGAAGGTATTTTTGGAGACTGATGCCATTTGGTGACCCCAGACGAA
The DNA here is from genome assembly GCA_013400835.1 of Zapornia atra. Classification (NCBI taxonomy): domain Eukaryota; kingdom Metazoa; phylum Chordata; class Aves; order Gruiformes; family Rallidae; genus Zapornia; species Zapornia atra. The sequence continues at coordinate 34,788 of VZTU01020893.1, read as the reverse complement.
GCCCTCATGCCTTTCTGATGAAGACAGACTGTTCCCATTGGGTGAGGGTAAGGGCACTACGACAGAGGATAGCTCTTAAAGATGTTTTGCTCTGCCAGCGAGTGGTCCCTTTGCCTTCTCCTCCAACATGAGCTGTGTCCAGCAGAGCTCTCCCCACTCCCAGGAGCCATGCTCCCACAGTTGGAGCCCCTCTGTTCTTGTGCGGTTACCAGGATGCACCTCAGAAATTCAGTCAGATGGGAGAGTGAAGACTGGGGGTGGTCATGGGGGTAGTCCAGGCAGCGAAAATGAAGCATCCTTGCAGAGACCAAAGTGTGATGGGCTTAGCCCACAGCACTCACCAGACAACCCAGCAATAGCAGAGGGGTGACATAGGGATGACCCCCAAGTTAAGCCAGTTCAAAATCTGACAAAACTTTTAGAGGAATTAAAGATCTGCAATCTAAAGCATACTCCAGATCAGCAGCAAAGTCCAAGGGGAAGTGTTCACATAGCTATCTCTGGCGCTGCTGTGGCAGCTGATCAGGAAAGAAACAGAAATGAATTTTGCTGTTGCTCCCCTTGCTCTAGTCTAGCCTTCACAAGCACAGCAATACGTGAGCTGCAGTGCCTTTCTCACCCAAACAGATGTACCCTCCCACCTCATGCTGCCACAGTCTGGCGTCCAAGGCAAAAGATGTTTGTTTCTATTTCTTTGGCATGAGAGTTGAAAATGATGAGATGGGAAGTCCCACTGAAATGAGAATGCTTTGCACTGTATCCCTGACAGTAACTTCCAAACAAGGATTTCTTATCGCCAATAGTGTGTCTGGGTTAATAGAAAAGACTGGAGAAAATAGTCGTACGATCCCTCAGCTATGCAGGTGCCCGAGCCAGTAAAAGCGCTGACACTGGGGCGGTAAACAAAAGGGACTGAAAGAAAAGAAGACTTCGCAGTCTTGTGCCAAGCCACGGGCTTACAAGGTGATTCATGTTTTCTCAGGCTCATGAGGGAGCTCTGCAATCCCTGGGTCTATTATCCTTTTAACTCAGGCCAGGGAGTTACACCCAGTAATTTCTGTTGCAGGCCTGTAATTTACCTGAGCTGCAGCCATGCGCTTTAGCAAAATGGCAGGGAGAATAGAGGGATTATCGCTAGACTTGACACGACAGTAAATCCTCACTGAGAAAACAGCAGGACTCATAGAATCATAGAATGGTCTGGGTTGGAAGGGACCCCAAGGATCATAGAGTTCCAACCCCCCTGCCACAGGCAGGGTTACCAACCTCAGGCCTGGATCTACACAAGGTTGCCCAGGGCCCCATCCAACCTGGCCTTGAACACCTCCAGGGATGGGGCATCCACCACCTCTCTGGGCAGCCTGTTCTAGCACCTTACCCCTCTCTCTGTAAAGAACTTCTCCCTATTATATAATCTAAACCTTCCCTCCTTTAGCTTTAATCCATTCCCCCTTGTCGTGCTATTGTCTACCCTTTTAAAAAGTTGATTCCCCTCCTGTTTGTATGCTCTGTAGGGAGCTACAGATCCCAGCAGATATGGTGCCTCCAAGCACAGCGAGACTGGAAGGCTGGCAAGGAAGCGGAAGGACAGCTGCAGCTGGCCAGGGTCTGCCATGCCCAGTTCCAAGGACACCCATCCCACCTGGGGTCAGGGCTCCACTGCACCCTCCTGTCTTGAGGGCTGCCATCACAGGAGCAGAGCAGGTCTGAGTCTTGCATTCAAGTCAACAGCAAGGAAGAGACCCTATAAAACAGAAGCCGCTCACCTCGCTATGTACAAAGACCTCCTTGAATTTTTAATATCATGCTCAGTCCAACTCCTTCCAGCTGTCCCTCTTCCTCCCTCCCTTCTCTAGCACTGGCCCAGCACTGACACTGTGATTGCTCTTCTCTTCCTGCCCCCCTGTGCTCCTCACCTCCACTGCAGCATAGACAAGCCAAGCAGCATGGGCTTGCTTGTTTATCAAAGGAGTCTGAGAGCTGTGGGAGGAAAAGACATCACAATTACAGAAAAAGTAGACAAATAGGACATGCTGGCTGGCAGCGCTGGCAGCGCGTAGGTAACCGGGAGTGGGAGCAGCATGTGGTGAAGGATTTTGATGGGAAAAGGAGAAACAGCATGTTTACGTGGGACTTTGGCAGCTGTGAAGCATTCAGAGCAGATGAAAAAGTGAAGGCCAGCATGGGACTTTAGTAAGATGGGTGTCCACTCCCCAGAATTCATTCACCCATTCATACTCCATTTTAGGGAGTACAAGAACAGTCAATCTGAGCCATTACAGAGGGCTCCCGGCCCTTCCAACCTGTCTTTCATGGGTACTTAATGAAACAGGGCATGGATGCTGAGATCTTTCTGGTGGCAAAGTGTCCTGGGCTTGGGTGAGCAGCTTGGGTTTCCCTTGAGCTGGAAGCTGCAACGTAAATCACCGTGTTTTATGAACCTTCATAGCTGCTGGAGTACAAAACGAAACCGACTGTGAAGCGTCTTGAAAACTGAGATCTTCCTATGCAGCACTTGCCCTAGAGGGCTCCCTCTCACCGTGTACCTGAGGGAGATGGCATGTCATCAAGAACCAGGTGGAAAGGGCTTGTGAGATTAATTTCCCTATTTCTTCCCCTTCGCCCACACAAGGGAACTTGGCACGAGCTGACTGAGCACCCAGAAAGTAATTTTGCCAAGTACTGAGGTGGAAAACAAACAGTGGTGGGACAGGCATGGAACTACCAGCAAAAGCACACAGAAAAGGTGAGAGGAGCTCTGCCGCACCAGCTGTGGCAGGAGATCGTTGTAAGAGATGGGTCTTCAACTAGGAAACCAATTCCAACTCGCTTTATGTCTGGATGCCTTGTTTTGGGGAAAAGATGATCCTCCAAAATAACAGCTCTGAAGAAAGGGACGTGATCAACCGCCGTACCGTAGCAGTATAAACTCCTGCTGACCTGCGCGGTGGCACAGTCCCAAAGCACTGGATTAGGGAGGTTACCCTGCACGTGGGACTTTGCATAAGGAGAGGCTAAGATGTTTCTGCTGGCCTGGCAAAAATTCGTAACAAATCTGCAATGCTGCTTCAAAGATCCCCATAAACAATTCAGTGCTCTCGTTAGTGTCTACACCCTGCAAATGTTTAAACCACAAGAAACCACAAACCACAAGAAACCTGCGAACTGAACAAACAGCTGCTGCTCCAAACTCAAAAAATCAAATTTACAAGCTTCTCTTAATAGACAAGCATTTGCATTGCAAAAGCAGATTTCATTTTACCAATATCTATGTCACAATTAGGCTATAGCTAAGCTTTTAGGTGTTTAAATGCATTATAATATACTCAAGAAAATCATCGCTTCCATAAAAAAAAAGAAAATGTTCTAAAATGTCAAAAGATAAAGTGGTACAGGATGTGGATGTATTAACATCTCAGGTAAATGGGACTCATTAGCTACAATATTTCATACATTACAATATAAGGTATGCACATAAGAAAAAACTCCCTTGGGTTTTTGTAACGCGGGAGCTCTCTAGGTCTTCCCCTCTGTTGTTGCCTGAGTTGTTTTAACACAGCAATTCGGTATGTAAATGCAGCTGTCCTCACACCAGAGAAAATGCCACCCTAGGAACTCCAGTCTAGAACTTGCTTTTGTTACTGCTTACAGGGCATGCAGGGAGGAACTGCCACCAAGGGCATATCCAGCCCGTCCCCAAGAGTGGGAGTTGGAAGATGCTTAGGGAGACGTGTTAGTAGCAGAGCAGAGATGAGGTGATCCTCCTCTCCCAGTCACTCCTCTCATGTTGCAGTTACCTAGGGCTCAGGGATCTCTGAAGAAAGCACAAAAGGTCTGAAGTTCCTTGGTGGGTCTCTGCCACGAAAGTGCTTCTTAGTGCTTCCCCAGATCTATTACACCTTTCCAACAGGCACAGCAAGAAAGGTCAGGCCTCGCAGGAGGCACACACTGATGCCAGTACAGTTACTGAAGTTCTTCCCTCACCTACTGAGAGGGAAGGACCAGGATGCTATTCACTGAGGACTTCTGGCCAACAAGTCATTCATCATTAACAGTTTTGATTATACTGGTTAGAACCACCTTAGTAAATAAAATGGGCCTGAGACTGCTTTTTAAGTCTGACACCTACCTGCTGACAACTATCCAGCTGCTGCAGCCTGTTAGGAGTAGACCCAAGCTATGTCTCAGCATTGATGGGAGAGTGCTAGTGTGCTAGGACCTTGCTCATTGACTGTATGGACAAAGACACAGCACTGCTCGGGCCGTTTCCCTTGGCCTGTTTTGTAGCAGAAGTGTGGCTGCTGTCTGAACTTCACAGAAGGAGAGGCCGTGGTCCCCAGAATAACATTGTTAGTCAAAGCTGCGCTTCTGACTAAAGGAAAGAGTGGGTCAAACGGAAGAGATAGGTCACAGCAGAGCTCACTGTTTTTCTGAGCAAAACCTGCTGGGCTCTGCAGAAAGGGGCAGTGGGGAATGTAGTAGAGGAAGAGATAGGCAGAGGCCAAAATGGGTGAAAAGGAGCTGAATGTCCCCGTGTGGGACCCAACAAAGGCAGAGAGTCCCGCTAGCATGATGTCAGATGAAAAGAGCAGAGAAGTCTGTGCTAGAAAAACTGAGATTTCCATAGTTAGTGGCCACAGCATGGGAAAGAGAGAGATGTGGCTTCGGAGCCAGGACAGAAGAGATGCTCGAAGGTGTGAGCAGCAAGAAGTTGGGCTGGAGAGTCTCACAGGGAGGTGTTGGCATGCGGCCATTGATGGGCTGGAGGTCTGAGGAGAGCTGGTGTGGTGGGATCAGGGGCAGCTGGGGTTCCTGGTGAAGGTATTAGAAGAGGATGGAGAAGTTTGCCCTGGAGGCAAGGGCAACAGACAGCTCAGTGGAGTGACAGGAGTGTTTCCCCTCTGTGAGGGAGCTGCAGGTGAAGGAAAGGAGCAGGAGGCAGAGAAAAACTGCTCTTTGTCAGACACAGCCTCACAGCTGCTGTCAACACTGACCTCCCTCTTTCTTTCTTGCTCTCTTGTGGGGAAGCACTCTCCCACCAGTTCAGTCTCTCAAGAGGAAGAGCGCTTACCAGGTCATTTAATCAACAACCTAGCTGTCGGTGTTCCCTTCAAGGCTACTCGCTGGCAGGAGAAGACATTGCCCTTCTCTCAGCAAATGCCCTGATGCTGTCCCTCCAGGTGAATCACAAAGGGAGGCACTGCCAGACCCTGGCTTGCTTGTCCCTTGGAAAACCTGTATGGGTGTGTTTCCCCTCACTGAAACATTAAAAGTTCACATGAAATGGGAATTTGGGTCTGAACTACCTCCAGCTTTCGTCAATCTGAACCACCCTAAATGTTTGCCTTTTCTAATCAATTTTCTAGGACTCTGAAATAAAATGAAGATCAGAGTCCAGAGCTTCATATTTAATAAAATGCTCTAATCCAACATTCACCCTAAAGTCTGGGACTACCCCAATTTCATAACTTCAGTATTGAACTTTGCATTGATCCATCAGTGAATACTCAAAAAAAAAAAAAAAAAAAGAAAAGAAAAGTATTCACAGGAAAAATCCTACTGAAAAGTCAATCTTGGACAAAAAGGCAAACAAGTGGTGCAAATCCCTCCTGGTCGGCCTGGCAGCAGTGCTGTGGGGGAGAGTTGCATAAGCGCGGTAGCCACTAGATGCCACTGTAAGCATGGCCTTATACTTAGAAATAAGACTTAAAAAACAAAGCGAATGGCCAAGGTTTGCTAACTTTAAAATAGCCCTTTCTGTTCAAGTGCATTTCCTTCGTACAGGCCATTCTTGCTGTAAAATTGCATTTTTTCCTGGGCAAACGTTCTGCTACCTGTTTCCATTCATGATCACCACCCTCACGTGCAATATACAGAAATGTACTTGCATGCCATTGTGAGTACCCCTTTGGGTTTTGTTTTTCCCATGCCACCCTCCTCAGGAACACCCAAAGTAGAAATTATCCTTGGAGTTCTTCCATATGTCTTTTAAAAGCACTTCTCTCGCCTCCATCGGGGAGAGATTGACATGTCACCTCGGGCAGAGGAGTGCATTGCAGTATCAGCAATGTATCCTGCTGCGTAACATCAGCAGCCACGTGCCCCTGTGCATGCTGACCCCATTTTCAAGTGGCGGGGAAGAACCATGGCTTAATCTGCTTTCACCCTGCCGCCCAAAGCAGCTCTGCCTATTGCAGAATTGGGAATGGCCCAAGATCCTTTAGGTGAAAGACCCTTTAGGCAGCTCAGCTGCAGAGAGGGCAGGAGCAGAGGTGGGACCAGGCAGTACACAGGCACTGCACCAGGCCCCCATCACTTCCCAGCACTCCACAGCATCAAAGGAGAGGAGCAGCCCCATCCCAGGGCTCAGATGTGCCTCTCTCCACAGGAAGGGGGCTATTCTGCACCCCAGGCGGGGCTGATGCAACCACAGCACCATCTGCATGTCCTCTCCAGGCTCCAGCAGCCTCTCACCCACAACAGGGGCCAGATGCCTGCCCTCAACCCCAGTGTGCTGAGCAGATACATGCGAAGCTGCCACAAGCAGGACGCACACGTGCTGTTCGATTAACCTCCTTTCTCCCCCATCTCACCCAGGCAGCCAGTGAAAACAACACCGGTTGTGAAGGAGAAAGCCTTACCCCCACCCACACATGACTCAACCCAAAACCCTCTAAGCCTGCAGCAGCGGTCAGTGTGCTAATCTTCAGCGCGGTTCAGCCGGCTCGGCGCACATATGGGTCATGGCTCTCATAGGCCAAGCTAACAGTAAAAGTGGCCGTGAGGAAAGCAGGTTCTTTCCTGCTGGCTGCCAGTGCTGCAAGCCAGCGTCTTAAAAATAAGCAATGATTTCTCAGCCCCTAATAGATGCCTTACTGAGGTCTGTTTTCAGATGCGGTGAAGCTCATCACAGATGTGGAGGTCTCCACCATAATTACCCACGCATGGAGAAATGAATGTAGGTCTTGGGCAAAATGCTTCATTTTTTGACTTCCCAGCACAGTTTCCAGTGTTGACTATTTACAACTGAAAAGCCCAGTGGAAACTGCTGCTGCTCACTGACAACCCACATCATGTTTTAGAGCTGGTTTTGAAAAGTGAAGAAGGCATCTACACTATTTGGTCAATAACTGGTTGAAAATACTGAAGGTTTTGGTGTTTTTCACATTCAATAACAGTTTCAGTTGAATGCAGTGGAGGTCTGTGGGATCTGGGTGGCTGTTTGAGTTAGACTAATGAAATGTGCCATCGCTACCAGTGTGCGCCTCCAGTTTGCTACTATGTCAGAGTTAACATGAAAAAACATGGGTTGTTTTTTTTCCTCATCACCTTCCAGTTATTTTTAAATGGAAAGCAGAGTCTTAAAAATTAGATACTTAAAGAGTTTTCTCTTCCATTTCTTACCCACACAATTTAGTATTCTAAATCTAGAGCTCTTTCCCAAAGGACATTAGTAAAAATTGATCAATTCACAAATGGATGGGGAGAACATTGGAGCTGAGCATTTGTTGGGCAGACACACAAAAAAATGAGAAAAAGTATCAATTCTCATGTGAGTCCTTTCCCTTGGGGTGGCGCAGACACAAGCGATCCTCTTCTCATTTGCAGTGGGGTTGGTTGCCTTGCTTTACTCTCTGGAGATGTGCTAGCAAGAAGACCCAAACCTTCCCAAACCATTTGCAAATGCTTCTAAGTGAAGCAGCTATCTCTTTTAAAGCAATGAAAACTAAGTCTCTTTCCCATGCACTCCCTAAGATACTCTCTATTTTGGCCCATATTCAGGAAGGCAATTAAATATGTGCTAACTGTGTGCTCATGAATAGTCACATTGAAATTTACGGAATTACACATGCCTAAGTGCTTTCTTGAATGAAACCCAAAGTTTGTATCCCAAAGAGAGCTAGGAAAACTGTGGCTGAAAGCCACACACCACTCTTGAGGGCCATGTCAAGGGAGCTACAATTCAGCAGAAGCTCCCAGGAGGGTGCACAGAGTAAGGGAAGAGAGTCCAGATTTATGCATGTTGCAAAAGAAAACCCACCATTTTCCATTTGTACCCACTGCCCTACCCCTCTGAGAAAACGGATAGGGTGGTGGGGGGTGAGGGGATGGGGGGTGGTTCCCTGTTTCTCCTTCCCAGACCTAGTAGAAGTTAAACAATGCCTGTCATTCGCTATTTTGCAAAGTTCACCTACAGGATCCATCCAGTCCCCAGCTCTCATGCTGTGGAGTCTGTGCAGGGAAGGTACAAAGAAGTTTGGGGATTTTCATGAAACAGGGTGCAAGAATTTGGTGGGAGCGCTACCTACCTCCATGGTCTTAGCAAGGGCAGGTAACTCACTGCCTCATTTTCCCCACCTAATGATAATAACTGCCCAGGAACAGTTATGCTAACAAGCACTCTGAACACAGTAAAATACCTTTAGATCTAGTTACTTGTAGTACGTGCTTACACTGAGCTCATAGTGTTCCCTCTTGGTAGCATAGCTACTGCCAAAATAGAGAATACTTCCTAATCAGTTATCACTAGACACAGTAATTTACAATATCTTCTGTGAAATGATTGCCACTGTGAAGATTGTCTGCCATCTTAAGCACCAATCTTGCACAGGCCAATACAGTCTAGTAGCTTGTTTGTGCCTGGTTTGGGCTGGGTTAGTCAATAATAGGAGAGGAATGGGTTTGGCTACATATCCTGATGGTATTACCAGGTGACTTCCAGTTGCTTCACTTTCTGCTAGACGTTCTGATGCCTCCTGCATTTTGCAAAACACAGCAGAATCTAACTCAGCACAGGAGATCATTTTTTTCCATGCTGAGCCACTTGTGGACATGCTCTGCCAGGAGCTGATGAATGATACTGTCACGGTGAAGGGACACCAGGGTGACAGCTGATAATCCACACATCATTTCCTTGTCAGCCACTCAGGGAAGAAGCAGTGGAATCAGCACACACCCTCCGCAGGCACCACCGGCTGGCTCACCTGCCTGCCACAAATTTCTTGTGTGGCCTTGACAATGCACCCAGGCTCCCAGCACCCAGCCTTCCTTTGGCCCATTCCTGATCCTTTCCATCTGCGCTCTCCACTACATCTTGTACACAGGGGAAGGCCTAGTTCCATCAGGCCTGGCTTTAAGTTGGAGACCAGCCATTCTGCCCAGCAGAAGAAGTCACACAGAGAAGTAAGAGACTTCAGACAAGCCCTTGTCTTCAGCCTCAGAAATCACTGCCCTGGATTTGCAAGTTTGGGAACAGCAGCTTTCAAGTCAAGGTGCAAAATCACAGGGAAAAGGAGAGGAAAACATACTAATTCTTAAGAGCTGTTTGAAACATCATGTATCACTTTATCAATGTTTTTTTCTGTTGGGTACTTACCCTTTTTAGATGCAAAGACTTTTGGTTTCTGTTGTGCAGAAAAGTGTTTCGCACAGTGACTTTTGGTTTCAGTTTAGCTAACGGGTGTGTGTGAAAAGAGCACTTTCTTCGTTCAGACCCATTCATTCACAGTTGAGAAATCAGTCGGGAGTGGAAGAAGCAGCAAAGCTCATTTCCTCCTCCAGCCTGTGACTAGAAACAGGTGGACAAGGTCAAGACACACTCATGAAGGATGTGAGTGAGATTTTCCAAACTGCAACTCGAGCAGGTAGCGTTCCCACTTGAACACAACTGGCGCCGATTTCCAGTGAGATGCTTTAGGAAATGCCACAGAGAGCTGTGCCTTTAAGAACTTATATGTCGTTGAGTGTGTAGCTCACAGTGACCAGAAACAGCCTGTCCATTCATTAACTGCAGTTCCTACTTCCCTTATTTAATACGTCCGTTAGATGTTAAGTACAAAACTTGTTTTGATGCCTTGTCTACTCAACCTTCCCCACAAAACACTGAGCACATTTGAAGCAGTTGGGTGGCTTTTTTTTATTAATAGGAAAGGATGGTAGAAGAGCTGATTTGTGTACTTTTAATTCACTTTCTGCTTCCACCCATCAGCTTCTTGACACAAATCATGGAAAAACTAGTTCTCTCACAGTGAGTTAAGAAATGTTGTGATTTACCATTTGCTGGTAGGATGCTTGCGTGTCCGCACGTACAGCCTTGCTTGTGGTCAGAGGAAAAAATTGGTCCTGTGCCCAAGCATCCGAAAGGGGCTCTTGGTTACCTGTCACCCACATCAGCCAGCAGATCTCCATTCCCTTTATGATCCGCCTGTCCAACGCAGATCGCCCAGCTTCCAGAGTTGTTTCGCCAGGACACCAGCAGCGAGAATAAAACCCATCTCCTGGACCCCTCTGCAAACGCAGACCAAATCAAGATCATTGCTGCAAATGTTTTCTGGAGGCTTTGCTGAGCTGTGATTTGTCCTTTGCTGACGTTCCCAAGTTATTACCTGACCTGTAACCTAAAACTGGTTTCCGTGAGAAATATTTTCAGTTCTTTTGCTCGTGGAGGTCAGAAGATAGTGGTCTGGCACAAACGTTCCATACATTTTTACTAACCTCAATTTTTATATATAGCAAGCACTCCTGTGAAATCGATTGGTTACAGTTGGCTGATGAGCGTTATTTCTACCAGACAGTGAGATCACCTTGCTAGCGTGGAGACTGTTTTGGAGGAGGCTGCTGTTTTAAGCTTGGTTGAGGTGTGCCCACAAGTCTGTTTATTCTCATGTATCTTATGTGGTCAGGGTGGTGGTGCTGGAGTTTTTCATCGCTGAGCAATTTCTTCTAGTTTATTAAATGAATTTAGTTTCAAATGGAGTACTGGGTTTTCGTTTGTGGTGCTGCTTTTCCTGTTACTGTTGTTGTGGTTTACCGTCTGCATTGGGGTGTTCAAAAACTGCTCTTCAAACTCCACCAGGCCTGTTTTGTGATTTGTATTTTTACAGTTCTGAGCATCTTGGGGTGCTGAACATGATCTGGGACTCCCTCCAAGAGGAACTACAGTATATACAGTGCTGGGGTAGCACTGGAGCCAGTAAGGCCTTCTCTAACGTACAGATGCTGCTGAGAGCTTGCATTTCCAGATTGGCTTATTCCCTATATCTAGCAATGCATTTTCATTGTTAGAGCAACTCATTGGGAGAAAAAACAAACAAACAAGCAATCAAAAAAAGCAAAATAGCACATACTCTTCCAGGCTCAAGCAATGGTGTAGAGGACGATGGTGAGCAAGTTTTGGTACTGATTTTCCCATCTGTAAGACAGAGATATTAAGATTAATCACAGTGGGCTAGTCCCTAAAGGATGTCATGAAGGTTAACTTCTATTAGAAAGTACTCTGAGCTAATCAAAGAAAAGGTGCTACCCACACATACGTAGTGGGAGGCCTGGCATTTCTCTACCCAGCTAATGTGACAACATTTGAGATCGTGACTCTAGTTCCCAAACATGAGCAATAAGGGATTTTGGTCAGGGCGGTAGGAGTGACACAACCCGTGGGCACCTCCTCAGGCTGGGGAAAAGAGTAACTGAGGGCACCATCTGCACAGCTCCTCAATGGCCAGAAGAGCAGGACCTCACTGTTTTCATATGCCTGTTCACATCAGTGCCTACTTCTTTAGGCTTCAGACAGGTACAGTTTAAACAGCACAAGAGGCACAGGAAACAGAAAGATGTCCCCCTTACCCATGACAGCAGCTCTGCATCACTTTTTGCCAATATATGACAAAGACTGCTCAGTAAGTATTTGCAGTCATAAAAAGTCCTGCTTGAGTACCATCGCCTCAATTTTTTGTCTGACCTTCCCTCAGAGGTGCATGGCCACTTCTGTTGGGTGGTGTAGTGAGGTGTAGCCTCATTGGGTCACCACAGCTGTGGGAGGAGGGAGAAGGAAAAGCCAGCAGCAAACGCCCCCAGCTGTGCCCTTCAAGACCTTATTGTCATCTCACGTCCTTCACATCAGTCTTCTCTGCTCCCAGCCCTGTGTCGTGCCAGTAACTCCATGACCACCCACAAGAGTTTTTAGTTCCCCTTTATCACCACGCATCCCCAAGCCCACTTATTTCTTGCTTGCTTTAAGACTGATTCATCGCAGCCGTCTGCAGTGATTTCTCTGGCAGAGCCTCCCAACATCTACCACCATATCAGCTCCTGCACATCCCAGTCATGTCCCAGCCAGTTTTCCAGCCCCATTCCTCTCTCAAAGACCGTTAAAAAAGGTGGATAAGTCCCCAGCTAACTTTTTATTTGGTTTTAGTAGAGTTGGTGTGTTTGTTGTGAGATGTCTTCTGTGTGTGTCATCATCATCATCATCACCATCACCATCATTATTTCCAGTATTCAAAAGTCTTTAAGGCTCTTTGTTTTAAGACAAAAAAAAAATTTTGCCATTTAACAATGGGAGGCAGAACTCTGCCAGTTTTCTCAGGTTGAGGTTTGGTGCAAAACAAAGATTAGAAACCACTGGCCTAACCAGTTCTTAATCTTATGGCAATCTGCAGTATGTTCCAGTACTCAGTGGTGCTTATCATTAGAAAATGTTTCTGATCACTAGCATAAATCTTCCTTGTTGCAAGTTAAGCTTGTTATTTGTTGTGCTATTGCCAGCAGACATGGACGCCACTATTACTGACTCCGTTGCAGCTACCTTTTACATATTTGAAGGCTTCTGTCTTGTCTTCTTTTTTCCAGACTAGACACAGTCTCGTCTACTAGACCTCTGATCACTCTTACTGCTTTTGTCTGAGCTTTCTCCAGTACATTAGTAGGGCAGCAAAATATATCGCCACTCCTCTTTGAGATTCAAATCGGCCTTTGTGCTATGAATTATCCCAAGAGCTCCCATAGGCTTGGTTACCAACCTATTCACCTAAATCCTCTGCTAAACCACCACTTTCTAGAATAAAGCCTTCATTCCTGTAGGAAAGCTGCCTTTATTTATCCCTAGCTTCATGGTCTTTCATTTGGCTGTCAAAATGTATGCTGCTTAACTGACCTTCCTTTAACAAGTAATCCAGATTCATTTTTCTAGCTGACCTATCACTAATGCTTCTTCACCAGTTTGTTGTTTGGAGTTTGTTGGGTTATTTTTGGTCTCCAGATCTTCCACGAGGACCAGAAAGGAAACCCATGGGACCCTGTGAGGAACATCCCCCAGGGTGACAAATTGTCATTTACAGGCAATGTTAATCTGTTGAGTATGGGCTCTTTCGACTATGTGCTTCTCATTTATTTTCATTGTGTCATGCGCAGTGATGTCACTTGTCTTACAAAACCCTAAATGTGTTGTGTCATCACATGTTCCCTTACCAAACCTGAGACCTGCTCACAAAGCAACAGCAAATGCTGTATCTGGGAGGAAGCTTTCAGTTTTCAGGGTGAGTGATAAAGAGTTCAAGAAACAGAAGGTGGCATGTTGCTTGGAAAAGAAAGAAAAAAAAAAAAAGCAGCAGGAAATCTGTTAGACATAAGAGGAGTGTATCTGTACTCATTTCATAAAAATATGAATTAAGGACTGGAACTGACTATTACTCTAAATTGATTGCATCTGGTAAGCATTAACTGAGTACACATTTCTGAACTGTTTGCTGCTTTTTTGATCCCACTGGGTAGTCAGCTTCTGATATTTCCACTGAACCGTGTTTAATCATGTTTAGCAATATTTTAGTGATAAGAGTTGGTGGTATTATAACTCCACTTCCAGTCTTTGATGCATATGATTATATTACCTACTTCTTCACTGAATGCAAAAATCCTCTGGTAACTTGTACTATTGACGTCTGAGGAAGTCAGGGCTGTTATTGTTTCAGTGTTCAGCATGCTGCCGCTGCATCGCTTTGATCCATGGCCTTATGTGGCTTTTGAAAGCAGAGGAGGGTGGAGGAAGAAGGGTTACTGGGCTTGTAAACATTTCTATTACATCAGATTAGTTTCCCTGCCATGTACAATCTGCTGGTGTGACTCAGACTTTCACATTTTATAAAGTCAGCTATGTCTACAGGGACTACAACCACTCTGAGAAATTCTAGATAAATGTGAATTAGTTTTATTCTTATCTTATTACACAATGCACAATTGTACAAAAATGCCCTCTTGTTGACTTTGAGTCCAGATGTGCAACCAATGGCAGACAATGAGAACAACGTGTTCCCCACCTCACCAGCTCCTTCATTCTTTGGCCGTGAGTCTTAACCCAGGTTTAGGACTAACCCATGCTCATTCACGGTGTTCTCAGCTGCTCTCCACCCGCCTCTCTATTTATTTATTTTTATTTTTATTGAGGCTGCACCTCAGTGGTATGAGATGGCTGCCACTAAATAGTTGGAGTCATGTTTCTTAGAGTAGATCATTCAACCACTTTTACTCTGGGGACTAGGGCATGCTTTTTCACAGCTATAAGAGCCAGGCAGGACAATTTATTTTTGCCCTTGTATCAGTTTAGGGCACTGTCAGTACCACGGGAAAAGCGACAGTCATTACCAGCAAAAATGTTAATGTCTTTAATGAAAGAATCTGGGGCACCACACATAACATTTTCCCCTCAGAACATTCTGGGCAGGATTTTCAAACACCCTGCTTCGTGGCAGCCAAAGGTTGCAATTGCCTTGTTATCTCCCACACGATTCCTTGCCAAATGTTTCCACAGTTGTCTGCTGTTCAAATAATGTCTTACTAACGCAGCGGTCATTTTGAACATGCTAGGGAACAAGCTGGGTTCATGGGGTGTTTGCAGACATCCTGTGCAAGAGCTGTTATTTCTTTAGCACTGGGACACATCAAGGAGTGTTTTTGTTTTCGGGTGCCCTAACTCACACAGGCACATCACCATGTCTCATGTTCCTGGCAGTGGTAAATAGCCCCAGTCAGGTGAAGCAACTGTGCCAGATCCTTGAGGAAAACATGACGGTTATTCAGTGGGAGGCCTCAGATACTCACGCAGGGCCCTGCAGTGCATCAGTGGACTCAAGAGTAAAAAGAAATGTTTTTGGAAAGTGCTAGGTAGGACTCACAGACAAATAAAGACAGTGAGTGAGAAAAAAATATTCAGGAGGTCCTGAAAAATCTTTATTAGCCCCTCACATAGTCGGCCAAGTGTCACTCTGTGATTGCTTGTCCAGACTCTAAAATCATGTGCAGACAAGACACAATCCAAGATGTTCACTAGATCAGCCGTCACAGCGGGCTGGTGCCTGGAGATTTCTGCTACTGTCATGCATGAAAAGCCATTGCCATACACGTCAGGCTGGAGGCTGGTCTCACGTGGGAATGGGAGACGGGACTTGAGAACAAATCAAGAAAGAAACTGCATGAGTCAAGGGCAGCAAGGATCTAGTCTTCTTTTGCTGCCTGACCTTCCTGAGCAAGTTTTTAAGTCTTTCTTCAGCTGCATTCAGTCATTCACTTGGGGCCAGTTTTGGACGTGGAAACCTTTTGCAGCACAGCCCAGTTCACAGCCCCCTGTTTCTTCAGGCGAAAGGGGGAACCTCTGTGGCTGGGCCAAGGTGAGCAGAGCGCTGTTCATCCATCTGCCACCGAAGGCCTTTCACCAGGGTGCAGAGAGCCAGCGGCCTGGGGGAGAAGTCATGACGCTTTCGTTACCCAGAGGAGTGTGTCAGCAAACCTAAATACGCTCTATTTGTGGAAAAGCATTTTCTTATTAACCAACCTGTATTTGACAGGGTTTTTACTGAAACAACAGCCTCCCCCAGGGCAGGTAAATGTGACTGTGGCAGCAGTTAGCGTTCCCCCGGGCCTTCCTGCATCTAGGATACAATTAGATACATTTGTCTGCAAATGCTTTAAATATTTCAGCTGGTATGCCATTAAGGAGTAAGAAAGGGTTTTATGCGAAGAGAGACTTGGAGCACTGCAAGGCAGCCAATATCACAGACAAGGCATAAGAATGATTTGGGATAGATAATGGTTGTGAGTAATGTTATAAATGATCTCATACACTTTTTTTTTTTTTTCCTGTGAAGTAAATGACCTTCCTTCTTCCACTTTAGGGAGCCACGTGGCCATTACGGTGTGAAAAATGTCTCTCTGCCAGGACTGTTCAGTACATTTTTACTGAGGTCCACTGGATAATTTTAATGACATTTGCTCGTTTTCACTCAGCTCTTTTACGTGGTCTTACCAAGGTCCCCCTCCCCTCCAAGGCATGGGGAGGATGGCAAGGAACAAGGGCTCTCTCTCAGGGATGCAGGAGGCTTCATGTGTCTAGGTCTTTTCCAATGTCTGAAACACCATTTACGCAACCCACATCCCACCTTTACCTTTTTGACCACAGATTCAGTGCTAACGCTCTCATCGACAGCAGCAGGGAGATTTACTTGTATTGCAGTTTGATTTGTAAGGACCAATGAGAACCATGGCACAGTATGAGGAGACACTACGTCTCTGTTACCAAAAAAACCCAACCTATCTCTCTTTCAAAGATCTGATGGACAATAAGATGTGAGTACAGCACGTATGCAAGGATGCAGGCAGTGGCAGTGTCTATGAGCAGGAGGCCCTAAGCAAAGAATGCAGGATGTGAAGCACATGATGCTACCAGGTGGGTTATCAGTGGGTATTGCACAGTGTCAGCAGTTGGCTCAGGCTTTCTCCTCACCTCTCCAGGCCAAATCTTGGCAGGTGCCACATCTTCCATCCCTGCCACTGTATACTTAGCCATGAAGCTGTAATATGGCAGTTCTAATTTGAGATGCGCCTAAAGGCAGGGCTGCCCTGAGATCCCACCTTTGCTCTCTTTTTCTGTCTTAATGCAATGACAAATAAGCTCCATTTGCAAAAGAAACCCACTCGGGACCCACTTAAAAGCTTTCCTTTTCTCCTTATTTGGTAAAATTTTCCTCCTTTACATCTCTGTAGCATGTGCAAGTAATGTGAAGAGAAAATAGTAGCACCTTCATTATGCCTTTGTTTTCATAAGGTATTTGCACAGGAGATCTTATGAAAGCAGGCCTTATGACCCGATCAGCTTTTATTATTGTGGATGTCTAGTAACGGGTGAATAGCATGAAAAGGTATTGCATGCTTGTTTTAAGTTTAAGCATTTGTTATAATGTATTCAAAACTGTTAGACATTGTGGCTAAAAGTCCAACTGAGGCATCTGTGGCATCTGTGGGAAGCTCAACCCCCCCAAAAAAATATTTCAGTGATATAAATTATTCAAAGCATTATTAATCTCACCCACTCTTCTCGTCAAAGTATATCTGAAGGATTCCTGCATGGGATAAGATTCAGCACACAAGGCGACAATTCTACAACTTCCTTTAAATCCCAAGTTGCTGTATTTGCCACAAAAACTTTCTTTCAGCCAGAGTCCCCTTGAAAACGTGCTTCGACTTAAAGTGTCAGTTAAAACACTCCATCAAAACCTGAAGCCCTGCCTCCTTTTTCATTCAGGATTTATTCTGGCAAAGCTCCCCTCAAGTCAAGAAGAGACACCACAAATCTGAACAAAAGCTTCACTGTTTGACTCAATGAACTTGTCATCTTTGCATAAAGAAAGGGATAAGAATGCAAACAAGCCATTGTCCTGATGTGTCACGTAGCTTATAGGAAGGACGCTTCATGCAGCCTTATGGCTCAGGTGGGTCACTGGATCAACTCTGGCAGTTCTAAGTGCTGATAAGTTTAAACCTTTGGTCACGGCAGCCCTACAGTGATCCTCAGATCGCTCTGCCTTAACCGTCTGTGGTGGCCATGGAAGGGCAGATGAAAATCCAGCTCAAGCTTGCAAGTCCTGATGGATTTCTGGAGCTTGCACTGATGCCCTGGTCTCTCACTCTGCCCCATCGCATGGTGTGGTGGAGGCATATCTAGGTACATCAGCCCTGAGCGCTGGAAACCTGCCAGCAACAATCCCACAGGCTCCCATCACTCCTTTCTGGCCTTTCTGCCAGAACATTATGATTTACTTTCCACCGCTTCCTCTCCTTTGTGTAGATAAGGTCTGACAGCACTAGAAAATGGGCTGCTTACTGACGCACGGTGAGGGTGGCTCTGGTGCCAGACTATAAGATGTAATTAAGATACGGGCAGGTGACTCCCATATGGTGCAGGCTGACCGGTTATGTGAAGAGACCTTATGCTAGACTGGTAAATCGTCACGTCATATTTCTAGGGAGAGTAAATGATGTGTTTATGCTGTATCAGTGTACACTCTCTGCTGCATTTGACAGAATATTTCTTTCAAGTTTAACAGTGGTTTTCAGCACCTGCAGACCAAAATACCTAGCGTAACTCATTTATGCTCTCCTCAGCATCATCAAATTTTGGCCCCTAAAATTCACGGGTGTTCAGGATAAAGGATTGCCTGGATTTGAGGTAGATGTCTCTGTGCAATAAAATGTTCGTGTTTGGAGTTGAAAAGGACAGTGATTTAGTGGAGTATCGATTTTTTAAGGAGAGGGAAAATTGCTATTGGTGGTTGGAGTTAGTCCAGCTAGAAATGAGGCAAAGCAAATGA
The DNA here is from genome assembly GCA_013400835.1 of Zapornia atra. Classification (NCBI taxonomy): domain Eukaryota; kingdom Metazoa; phylum Chordata; class Aves; order Gruiformes; family Rallidae; genus Zapornia; species Zapornia atra. The sequence continues at coordinate 16,375 of VZTU01020893.1, read as the reverse complement.
GAAGATTCATCTACTTACGTTAGGTACTTAGTTTCCCTTACTTAAATAATTACTTATCTGCCATTGTAGAAAACTTTACAAACATAAACGCAATGTCTCTGTAAGGTAGGGAATAATTGCTATCTTCCATTATGATCACAGCAGAAGCCCCAGGAGGTTGAGGCAGTGCCCACACCAGTTGGTGAGGTCACTGCTGAAAGCCACCAACATAGTGCAAGCCCTTAGGGCATCCCAGCTGCCATCAGACTAGGGGTATGGTTGACCAAACAACCTGCCTCAAAGAGTTGTGCTTACATTCACCCCACACTTGATATGCTTGTGCTTCTTACACCCTCTGACCCCAACCTGTGAGGTGCTGTGGAGACACATTCGGTGACCAGAGACACATCTGGTGTCCAATGCCCTGCAGCCCTCAGATTCATGGTGCTGTGGCAGGCTGATATGGGTGAGCAGAAAGGGAGCTTTCAGAAAAGGGCGTGATAACACCGCTCATGTTGGTATCAAACACAGAGGGCCACGGGCGGACTGCTTTCCACTGTATCAGGAGCTCTGGAAAATCTCTAGAGGCTGCTTCCACACAGCTCAGACCTGTTAAATTCAGGGTGCATATCATGAACCTCACTTGCTTTTTCCACCAATGAGATGTACAACAGTGAACAAACAAAGAGTTTGCCCAAGGCCCCCCAAATCAAAATAACAAGCAGATGTTGTGAAGTGTGACAACATTTTGCAATTGTCAAACGCAAAACCTTTTGTTCTCAAATGCATGAAAATTGTAATGGTTTCCTGCAGAGAGGCTACTGGCAAGGGGTAAATCTGAAAACAAGCCCACATTTAATAGATTCATGCCATTAACAACTAAAAATAAAATAAAACTTTTACAAAAGTTCCAGACTTCCTCACTGGGGAATCCACAGATACAGAGGTATTTTCATATCACTTTTTTATTTGTGCCAGCTCAGATTAAGCACAGACCACACACTGAAAGACTGGTCACTCTATTACAACAGCCATCTGGAATTCCGTCGGATTAAATGTGCCCAGACCATTGCTGGTTTATGGCTAGAACAGGTTAGTGCAGAAAACCAGAAAGCATAAAAATGTAATGTGGCCAAACCCTTAAAAATAACTAAGAAATATAGTTTGCCCTTTTAGCACTTACTTCGGGTCTGCAGAAGTGCAATAAATAAAAAATTAGAGCCACTAGCCCTTTCTGACTTATTGTGCCAGGTCTCACACCCAGATTACGAGCTATCCATCCATCCTCTTGGTAAAGTGGACCTGTTACCATCATTGATAAAGGAACAGAGACAGGACAGAAAATTAAAGAAGTGGGAAATCCAGAAAACAACTTGATAGCCTCCCCTTGGGTCCTGTTGTTATTTTTCATGCTATCCTTTCCCAACCTGGCCCCCCACTGCCAGCCCACCTGCGTGCCTCTACAGCCAGTGTCCTACAGACAGGACTACCTAGACAGAGCCCTCAGGCTCACAGTGGTGAGACCAGCCTCTACAACCCCTCTCTGATGCACTGAGGAGGTGTGAGGGGCAGCTCTGTGTATGTACCCATTGTCTTGCATAAGGTGATGCAGAGCTGAGATCTGGCAGTCAAGATCTTGCTGCCAAGCATCCTCGGGGTTGCATGGGTTGCTACTCCTCAGGGGTGCCCTGAGCACAGTAACAGTCCAGATGCAACCCATTGCTTAAGCATTTGACTTTCAGGAGATTTCCTCTAAATGAAACTCCTTCTAAATCTTCTCAGTTACAACCAGGATGCCATTTACTCTGTGCAGTCTACATGATGTTTATAATACAGTCAGAATCCATCTTGCTCCTGACAAGTGGGCAACCAAGCCAAAGTGGAAGCTTGTGTGTCAGAAGGGCTACAACCCTGCAGATGTGCCAGAGGAGCCACTCACCCATCCCAGGGCTATCTGCAGAGTCAGGCCTAGGTGCTGTGTGGAGCACCTCACACCCAAAGCAGAATTGCTTCATACATCATTCCTGGGGCTGTTCCATCCCTAGCCTTGCAGTAGGCTTTCTTCTCTTCTCTCCCCTCTCTGTTGCACTGGTTGTCGCCTGAATTTACTCGTAACTTCATTTTTGTTATTCAGCCACAATCTCTACATGGTGTTGGCTGTTCCAGGTGGCTTTTCCAAAGCAACAATCCTCTACTTGTTTTTCCAGTATGGAAAGGAGGATATAGGACTCCAGCTGTGCCATACACTAGGCTACATCTTCTGTTCATGACTTGGTGACTTTGTGGAGGCAAACTGCAAGAAGATTTATAAGGATGCAATCAGTCTTGTCACACAGGTTTCTCATGGCTGTGGCTTCAGGGTTGTGTGCAGGAGGACTCAGAAAACTTCCAAGAGGGTATTGCAGATCACAATCCATCTTCTCAGGAGTGGATGCTGTGGAGAGCAACATAAGGCCAGGTTTCTTATTGGTTTCACCCACAGAGATCCTAGCTGAAGTACACACTGCTTTGACAGCTGGGCACCTGCGCAATGAAGAAAATTGGCTTGAATTTAGCAGCAGGGGCACTGCTTGTTAGACAGTGTTTTACCTGAAGACTGTGTTGCAGACAGCTCAGGAGGCAAGAGGGCATTGGAATTCAGGTGTGTCAATGCAGGCCATCAATCTCCTCAACAGGCCATCTTCACCGCTGCTGTATCCCCTCATGCAGATGCCTACGTACAAAGCAACCCCTATTTCAACCAAAGAAAAGCAAATATTTTTTCTTTATTTCTTTTCTTATCACCTCCCAGGCTCTGTAAGACACCGTATTATTTTCCTTCCAAGCGTAGCAGAGCTCTGCGGCAGGATTTATCGGAGCACCGATAGCGCTCTTCATTCAGCGCAGGTGAGACAACAAAGCCGTGCCTCCCCCCCTGCCCTCCAGGACCTTACGCGGTGCCTACACAAACATTAGCAATATGTGTAGCTGTTGCGCTGTGCACTTACAGGGTGGATGTGTCAATCTGATCTCCTGAAAGGGTATTTTTCGTGATGCCTCATGACATAATAGTCTTGTAGCATCTTTAATTTAAAACAAAAGCTCCTGCAGAGGATTGCTCTTACAGTCTCGCCGACCTGAAGAAATCAAGCAGGGAGACAGCATGCAGACAGCAATACCTTAGAGGGTGCCGCTCACGGCTCTTCCACTGCTTGTTTGATGGTAATGCAAAAAAGGCACAATCAAGATCAGCATCAGTTGTGCTGTGTGTCACCCAAATACACAGAGATACAGTTGTGGGTCTGAAAATCTGTAGGCAGATTTAACTATCTGCTTTTGATCTGTATAGCATCTTCACGTAACAGCAGCTCCCACTTGACAGATAGGGCAGAGACTGGAGAAGCCAGGTCTGCATAGTGCTTTCTACACACATGCACTGCTGGCACTATTAAAACAAAGCCTTGTCAAAAAACCCTTGATCTGGTTCACCAAATCATAGTTCTCCATGCTATGCGTCCTTTCTGGAAGTACTTAGAGCTCAATTTGGCTGTTTTCCCGAGCCGATTCCCAAAATCCTCAGTCCACTTTTTGTACGCACAACAAGTCATAGTCACCACAGCCATTTATGCTGTGTGCATCCATTTATGTATGCAGCCATTTATGATGTGGAGGCATCTGAGCCATGAACCAGCTTTTGAGGAATATGCAGGAAAGCTGCATGCTTGAAGCCTGTTCCCCCCTGCCTCTGAGTCTGAGCGCTCTACAACTGTCATGCAGGAATGGACTCAGGGTATGGGATAGCAGCAGCAGGACAAGGCAACACCTTGCCTTAACTGTCTGTGACACCCCATGTCCCACCCTCGCACCACAGGAAATCCTCTCTTCATCTGTATCAGTGCAACTATTTATGGGTCACATCTGATTCTAGACCCAGGGATCCCCAAAATATGTGTTTGCTTCTTTTTTTCTGACCAGGAGAGGTACCTGACCTAATTTACAGCATGGATCCATGAGCTGTTCTATCAGGAGAAAAGAGTGAGTGAAGGTGGCATTGGGGCCTCTGAAGTTGGCATTGACATCAGCACTGGGATGTGGGCAAAGCTCAGCCTCAACAGCATCAGGTATGGGCACCTCCATTCCTGTCAGGTAACATATGTCCACTCACAGCTGTGCTTGCTGGAATACCAGGGTGCAGAGGAAGAGAGTTAGAGCACACAAAGAGAGGAAGAGGACCATTAGCTGCACAAGAATGCTGTTTTTAGGTGCTGGCTACCATTGCTTTTCCTCCCTTTATTCCATTTCCCTGACATGAATAATTTAGAAAATTAATAGATTAAAAATTAATATATACTGTTGAAGAACATGCATCCTTTCCCCATTCATACTGCAGGCCCAAAGATGACCCTACCCCACCAGTCTCAATTATTTTTATTTTTCCTTTGTGCATTTTGGATCCAACAGCTGAAGGGGAACTGAACAAAGCTGGGAAACAAAATTACCAGCGTACAAACAAGACAGATCTTGACTGTGGCATTTTTGCACTAAAAGCTGAAAAATAAAAAACATACAGAGAAAAGAAGGACTGACCAAAAATGTACCTGAAGAATTCCCCTTTGTGAGCCTGTTTCCGTGTCTTTTGGGATTAATTTAAAGGAGGGCACTGTGGATATGTTATAAACTCCTGCTGTTTCAACTGCAGGCTATTCTAAGGGAAACAAAATCTTTAAAATACACAAAACAAAGGCATAAGCCCAAGAGAGATGCCCATGAAGCAGTGTGTCCAACATTCAACAACCTGTATCTGGTAGAAAAGTTTCTATTTAGCTCAGTTTATGGCAGTTTAAAATATGTACTTTGATCATAAAAGGGGAAAATAAAACATTTCATTCAAAGCCTCAAGTTACCACTTGCAAGGAAGGGCTGTGAACTCACCAGAGGGACAAGTTTTGTGACCTAGCCTTTGGGTTTGAGACAAGTTCAAATTTTAGTAGAACCAATGCAATACTTAATTTTTCCAAGGCAAACCAAGTGAATACCTGTCAGCGCTCTACCTATTTTTACACTCAGGATTTGCATCATTGTATTTTCTGAGCCACTACTCTGTGTGAACTTTTATAGGAAGCTTCAGTATTATCTGCCTGATATGGGCATGGAACAATTTGGTCAGGGTGATGCTGAGGTCTGATAGGGTGCACTCAAAATTTTCCATCATGCAGGCTGGATTTTCTCTGTCTGGAGCTGCTCATCTCTTTGTTTCCAATCTCTGTAAACTGCTTGTGGTCTCTTTATGTTGGGATCACGCTTTGCTTTTCTCCTCACCTGTTTCTCCCCGACTCTCATTCCTTACCCCCTCCTCCCACTCATCTTGTATTTCTTGTGCCTTTCTAACTAGAAGTACAAAAAGATCCAACCCAAAACCAAAACTCAAATCACACAAGAAGGATGGAATTCATCTCATATTTGCTGCCATCACATTATTTTCTGTGCTTGAACATTACATCCTATTCTGCCTAGGCCCAGAGCTAGGCAAAGATGTTTTGGCAACTGATCCCACCCTACTCTTTTTAAATTCCCTTGTGTCCCCTACTCCGCCTCTGCCACAAACACTGAGCACACAGTCTGGAGAAACACAGAGCACCCCATGGGGTGGGGGTAAGGTCTTCTCCTCCCCACAGGTCACGGGCATTGCTACTGACACAGCAATGTGGCAGCAGGTAAATTGGGAAGGCAAAGGCTCTGTAGGGAGGGGCAGGTTACCGTCCCACAGTGAGGTAGTGCTTCTCCCTGTATTTCTCTATCCCAGGTCTTCCCTGGGTGCCTTTTAAGGGCCTTGGACCCCCAGTATGGAGAGACTGGGGCTCTGCAGTGATGCTACATGGGGCAAGAAACTGATGTTTTATCCCTGCTCGGCTCATTTTGAAAAACCAGGATGCTGAGAACATGCTGTCACACACAGGGCTCATCCCAGCACATTTGATCTTTTCATCCTCAACATGAGGACGCTACAGTTCCACAGGAGCCCTCACTCCCACCACCAGTTCCCAGGCAGCATCAGGAGCCAGAAGGGCTGCAGCATATTCACCTCCTCCTAGCACCCCTCTGCTCAAAGGCATCAAGGACTAGGTCGCCAGTCTATCCCTCACTAAGGCCTAGCTTTGTCTGTCTGTCTGCCCAGCAGGAACCAGCTGGCAGCTTTGCAATGTCTGGCACACTTGGGTTCCAGCACTGCTGGCCCTTTTTATGGCTGTTCTAACAAACTGCGTTATTAGTAATTCTTATGGTTGACTTACATTGTCCCACTCCAGAGAGTACGAGCTGTCGTTAGCAAGCCTTGTCCCCCAGCCCAGCTGCATTTTCTGTGGTGTGCCTGATCTGCGTGTAATTCATGGCTCAGCTGGGATTTCTGTGGCATAAATAGCATTGCACCATTATGAAATGACAATAGATGCCAGAGCTGTTACCCATCGAAGTGGAGCCTGAGAGTGCAACTTCTACCAGACTAGCAACAATTAGGTTCGTAAGTGTAACCAGATCCTATTGTTAATCCCAGCTCTGTTTGGGCATCTGTAACAACTGGTTATGTTGTAAGACCACGATGGCTTCCAAGTAAGAAATCACAGCGTTCTCATTATGTGCTGAGTGTTCATCACATCAGATCCATTTCTCAGCATTTAATGTTAATTACTAGCTTGGTTTTATATTAGCTGAGAGCTAAATGATGTAGTACTGCAGAAAACTATTAAGATCTGCGTCACATAGGCAAACATAACCATCCACTTCCAGAATGTGAAATGGATAATGAATGGGTATAAAGGAGTTCTCAGAAACCCCAGCTGAACGCATTCAAGAGCAGCGCTTCCTCTTTAATGGGCTCTCTGCCAGAATGACACATCACTCTGCCTCACTGAAGTCATTTATAAACTGTCCTTCACAACACTCTTTTTTTTCCTCTCCTGTGTGTGCTGCTTCTCCTCTCGGGGATAGGCGCAAAGGGAGGATGCACCCGATGGTAAAACGCTGCACTGTTCAGAAGAGTAAAACTCTTGGAGAGAGCAAGAACTCAACTGTCCTCAGGACTAAGCCTAGAGGAAAAGGGAGGGCAGGGGGATGTGAAAAGCAGAGCTGCACAGAAGGAGCTGGCTACCAACCACATTCCTGATTCTTTGAGGCTGACTTGGGTTTTCCACTCGAAAGCATTGCTTTGGTTTCAGACTGTAATGCAATATCTGAATGCATCCTGTGTAGTTCCCTGCATTCCTGGAGAAAGCCAGGCCTGAGCTGGAGGTTGAAGTAAAGGTCTGCGAGGTTTACACAGCACTCCCCTGGAGGGATGCTGCTGAGGTGTATCAAAGAGAGTGTTTAAAGGGAGGGAAAGGAGCTTCTTAAAATCTCTGTGTACCTTCCCCTCCCTTCCTCTCCTTCTGCCCAAGCACGCTCCCATACAATGAGTCACTGGTGGTTGTCACAAGCTTGGGATCCCCACCATACTATCCTGTGGACAACAACACAAATCTTGCTTACAACACCAACATGAAAAACTGGACCCAGAGACAAAGACAGGAGAGAGCACAGGACAATTTTAGTCATCCTACGGGTCTAACTACTGACTGAGATTTTGGCCTGCATTGTTCAAAGGAGAGTCTTTCTGAAAACAGGGGCTGGAAGAAAGGGAGGAAGCATTGCACATTTTTAATCAGGAGTTCCTCCCAAGCCTGAGGAGAAAATAGCAGAGGTGCTTGCTTGTGGTTGATGAAGGTGGAAGTCAGCCTCCTGACAGTGAACAAAGGTTTATGGGCAGGGTGGGGATAGGCTCTAACAGAGTTTGTAAGTGAAGAAGAATTATTTCTTCCTGATATCACAAAGAGACAAGACCCAGCACAGGGATGTGATCACCAGAGAGAAAAAGGAGCCAGCAAAGAAAAAGTGATGATGGAGTAGTCCAAGTGATGAGCTAAGGAAATGACCATTGCAGCAAAGTTCCTGCTGTAATAAAAATATTAAGTTGCTGGATGCTAAGCAGCTATGCAGACAGCCAGGAGAGCTTATATGTAGATGGAATATGAACAAGAAATCTGCAAGGCATAAACTTGGCATGTTTATTTAAAGAGAAAATACTAATTACTTAGGTCATCAGAAAAAAAGAAAAAAGTGCTTCCACTACTATCTGAAAATCCTTATGCCAGAAAGACTGTTATGCCTTTCTCAAGAAAGAAGAGTCAGCTTTTCTTTTGGGTAACTTGCCCAGCAATTACCTGATTCACCGAAGCAATTGCCTTGTCCACTGTCAGCTATTTATGTAACTATTTATACACGGCCCGACAGATGTTCTGTACTTGCAGTCTAGATGTGAAACTACAGACTCACATCGAAAGCTCAAACAGGACCATAGCATGCAAAAAATGTCCTTAAGCAGACAATTTCTAGGCAAAATCCTTTAGCAGAATATTAAGACTGCCCTGCCTTTAACCAGTTCCTTGTGGTGAGGTGCAGCGCTGAATATCGAATTTAAGATGCAGCAGATCTGGCAGCAGAGTTCAAAGCGCGGGGAGTTACAAGGGAAGCATAGCTGCTCAATAGCCAGCTTTATAAAGAGAAACTACATGTTTATCCTTCCTTGCTCCGGTTTCTCAGGCTCTGGAGGGCCTTCCCTTTTGTTCCTTTGAACATCCAGTACTTCTGCCTTGACGCGCTAGGGCCCCAGTTACTTCAAAACCATTGTTGGGATTTTCCACAATCGCGGCCTTCTCCTGCAGTTGGAGGAAAGGGTGGCTTCTGACAATGAACTTCACATACGTGCAGACAAAAAAGGCATTGTGTGGGCTGCTGCTTGCCTTTGTTTCCCTGTTGTGCAGAATTCGCTTCTCTCATCAACCTGCCTAGGGCTGCCAGGGACTAATATGGGCCACGTGGCCTTGAATTTGTCCAACGCTGAGCTTAGGACAGAGTACATCTTCCTTTACAATTAAGCTGAGCTGCTAACTGGGGAAAAGTAAGGCTGTCTGCTCCAAGGAAATTTTTCTCCAGTAATCTCCTCCCTGTTTCAGGAGTTTGTGACCTCAGTGAAAAGACACTGCAAATTTTGTTACTATAGCCGTTTCAGTAATTCAGCTAAATCCTATTGAATTACTTGAGTTACTTAGTTTTCATCTTTAACAGCAGACTTAGACTTGAACCCTCTGGTAAATTGAAAACAAATGTAGGTTAAATACCCAGCAGGGACTTCTCTACCTACCCCAAAAGCTACTTAACACTTTCTCTCCTCCTAGGAGCATCAACAAACTCCTTGTTCGGGAAAAACAATTTCTAGGACCACAGATCAACTTACAGTGATTACTAGGGGGTAAGAAAAAATGCAGCAGTGAGTGGAGGATAAAAAGGAAAGCATACAGAGAAAGATAACTTGAGTCACAGCTTCACAATCCACAGAGCCAGTTCAGGCATTAATTTTTTTTCATGAACTCATGATCATACTAAGAGCTCTCACATAAGCATCCAGTTGCAGCAACCCTTAGGACCAACCAGATTTTCTAATGGAAAAAGTAAAATTGCCTGGAAATAGTCATGCTTTGGGGTGAAGGAGGCAACTGCTGCAGATGTTTGGTGCTGCTCATACATATCACAAAAATCACAGAATGGTTTGGATTTGAAGGGACCTCAAAGCCCATCCAGCTTCACTCCTCTGCAATGGGCAGGGACACCCTCCACTAGACCAGGTTGCCCTAAATCCCATCCAGTCTGGCCTTCAACACTGTCAGGGAGGGGGTAGCTACAGCTTCTCTGGGCAGCCTGTGCCAGTGTTTCACCACACTCACAGGGAACAATGTCTTCCTAATATCTAATGTAAATCTACCTTCTTTCAGTTTAAAGCCATGACCCCCTTGTCCTATCACTACACTCCCTGAGTTACTGGAAGGCTGCTATAAGGTCTCCCCAGAGCCTTCTCCAGGCTGAACAAGCCCAACTCTCTCAGCCTGTCTTCACAGGAGAGGTGCTCCAGCCCTCTGATCATCTTTGCGGCCCTCCTTTAGCCTCACTTGTCCATGTCTTTCTAGTAGTGAGGGCCCCAGAGCTGGACAGAGTACTCCAGATGGGGTCTCACAAAAGTGGAGTAGAGGGGGAAAATCACCTCCCTTGACCAGCTGGCCACACTGGTTTTGGTGCCGCCCAGGATACAGTTGGCTTTCTGGGCTGTAAGCATGCATTGCCAGATCATGTTCTCATCCACCAACACCTCATTGAGAGGCTGCTCTCAATCCATTCTCCACCCACCCTGTAGTTGTGCTTGGGATTGCGCTGACCCATGTGCAGGACCTTGCACTTGGCCTTGTTGAACTTAATGAGATTTGCATGGACACATCTTTAATGCCTGTGAAGGCCCCTCTAGATGGCATCCCTTCCCTCTGGTGTGTCAACCTCACCACACAGCTGGGTGTCATCGGTAAACCTACTGAGGGTGCACTCAATCCCACTGTCCATGTTGCAGACAAAGAAGTTAAAGACCGCTGGTCCCAATACCAACCCCTGTGGAACGCCACTTGTCACTGGTCTCCACTTGGGCATCAAGACTTTGACGACAACTCTTTTGATTGCAACCATCCAACTAATTCCTTACCCAACAAGTGTCCCATCTATCAAATCCACATCTCTCCAATTAAGAGGCAATGATGTCATGCAGGACAGTGTCAAATGCTTTGCACAAGTCCAAGTAAGACATCAGTTGTTCTTCCCTTATCCACTAATGCTGTAACCCCCCTAGACAGACACCAAATTTGTCAGGCACAATTTGTCCCTAGTGAATCCATGCTGGCTGTCACCAATCACCTTCTTATTTTCCATTTGCTTGAGTGTAGTTTCCAGGAGGAAACAAGCTCCTTGACCTTGCTGAGCACAGAGGTGAGACTGACCAGCCTGCTCAGTACTGGTGAATCCAAAGGTGGCAGGGCTTTTTGCAGCCTTCCATCACTATTCAAATTGCCATCTCCTTTGTGCAGCAAAACCGTTTTGCAAGTAATGCTTTTCCCATCTGATGAACATGTTTTGTGTTTAAAAACTGTCAGATTACAGGTCAGGAAGGAATTATACTCAAGCACTGAAGTGCCAGGGCTGAATAAGTGTTGAAAGTATGTTTGGGTCACCATTTGGGGCAGGTGACCATACTCTACTGGCTATTATGCCAGGTGTGCTCTCAAAGGACTTGGCAGCATGGGTGAGCCCATTGCAGCTTACCTGCTTTCTCCTCTTGACCTAACCCTGGAAAATTCATCTGTTTGGATACTTCTTCCATCCACCTCCAGGATCAGATGAATTAATTTTGGGTTGTTCCACTGGTGCATCACTTGTAATACGAGTTTTAGAGAGAGCCAAGAAAGAGCTGGTTCAGGGCATGCAGTTGCTTGTGCATGGGGTCCCTTTCAAGCCACCATGGTACCTCCATGTGCCCTGTGGCAGGTCCTGTCCAGGCTGCAGAGAGTTTTCTGGCCAGAGCAGGGCAAAAGAACTGCTTGGTTGATTAAATGGTCCATGATGATGGGCTGTTACATCATTCCTCATTTCTCACACTTGTTTGACACTTGTTAAGAAGAAAAATTATAACATTGAGAGGGAGTCCACTAAACTTCAGGAAACCAAATTTTCTCACGGGTTACCTCAGTTTAGATGTACCCAAATCCCTTGAAACATCCATACAGAAATCAAAATGTAATTTAGTCAGTGAATTGCAATCTGCTCTTCATAAAGCCACTGGAAAGTGCAGATGCCATGATTGCACTGTGTGCTCAGCGTGACGCGGAGCTATCGTGGAAAGACATTACCCATCGTTTATTTGCAAGGGGCCATTATTTTCATTATTGCTGTATCACCTGCTAGTGTTGTTACCATTAAATGTCTATTACTGACAATGTCTGTAATTAACTTCTGGTTTTAGAAGTTTATAGCTTGGCAACTGTGGTAGTATTTGCAAGGGTGTTATGGTTGACTGATACAAATCTCACCCTGGAATCATTTATTTCCTAAATTCTGTGCTTTAGCACTGCCAACCCTGTACTTTGAAAAATAATTTCACAAAGTGGTTTAATTTAAGCAAAAATGGTTTTTACCTTTTAGGATTTCTGTTCCATCCTTTCATCACTGTCAATGGTTTAAGGTTTCAAGATACTTGGATGAGATGGGAAGGGGAGGACAAGAGACAGAGGCATTCACAGATTCCAGTTTTCTCCTCCTCCCTTAGCTGCCAATATAACCAGACACACACTTCAACCTGGAGGAATGAGGGTCCTTAGAAACAGCACCTTCCTTGTGGAAAAGGGATGATTTCTGCCACACAAGCGAGAGAGACACTCATATTTCCTGGCATGGGGTGGCATCATAGAAGAGCAGCTCTGCTCTCCAGTACATGATGCTCCCAGAGAACTCGCATGAGGTCAAGCAACGACTGATATTTAGGGTTGTCCTGGACCCTGTGGCTCAGCTCACTTTGCTGGGCTGCAAGTGCAAAGGAGAACAGCCAGACCCACATTGGCAGAGTTTCCACTGGGAAAGAAGAGAGAAAAGGAAAGAAAGGGAAAGCCGCTCCAGAAGAGACAAAGTTGATAACAGAGTTTATAATTAGGATAAAGGGTGTCAAACGTTTCAAGGCTCTTTGACTGTAAGTCACCAACTTGGAACACCTTAGAGAAGAGTGAATGTGGGTGTTCAGCAGAGACAGATGCCCCCAATTAGTAATTATCCATGCTTCAAAGAAAACTGTTTTAAGTTTCCTGCCTTACAGATTTCACTGGTAGGGTTACTTGTCAAAGGAAGTACATATGCATAGTACTAATGTTAGCAATGAGTGGGATTTACAAATGACATTTATCTCCAACATTCAAAGAATAATAGCTGAAGGAGTGAAGGGCTAAGGAGTGCTTGTTTGGCTGTTTCATTACTCTGGTATTGCCAAAAACTGGAGTACTTTATCTGTGGCTTTTGCATCCTGAACTGTGACAAATAAGTGAAAAGACAAATATAGATATATATATATATAAAGCTATATATAAAAGTGTGTGTGCGTGTATGTATTCTAGCTTAAACTAAAAGCATTTTCCCTGTTTCTCCCTGAATCATTGCAGTGATCCCTTTTAGTCTGGCTAAAAATATGAACATGGTGTCATCCAATATGACCAAGAGGCAGCAGGATCAAAGATGCTGCATTCTCACAAACAGCCACAAAAACACAGGATTACAGGAGCATCTGCTCTGGAAGAAATGCTGGATGGTGAACTGAAGTACTAGCAAACTGCTAAGAATACACCTGGACATGTCTGGAACTTCTTCTGGGGTTCACACTTATTTTACAGAGCAGAGACTCCAGTCCCTGGTCATGGTGCTCCACAGAATCAACCTCCCTCAGTTCTCCTCCTCTGACCTACTTAGTTGGGTTGGGGTTTCTATTTTCATGTGAAGTAGTTGAAATCAGCCTCATCATTACAGCAAAGAGCATTATCTCTTGCTGTTTTCCATCTAGCCCCAAGAATAACTCTGATGTCAGCGGGGAGCTCTCTCTCTCTCTCTCTCTGGCAGCCGTCTACTCCCTGCCAGTTTGTCAGATAAAAGGTCAGCTGGCTCAGCCGGCTCCTTAGAGGGTCCTAGTGCACGTGGTACTCTGCTCATACCCCACCACCCCAAGCAAAGCAGCCCCGGAAGAAGCCAGCTCCCACTCCCGACTTCCAAGACCCCATTCAGTTCTGAAGCTGTCTGTCCTCTATTACACCAGCCAGCTGCAGCCCTCAAAAATACATGTTGCAGCTGGGGTGGTGCTAGTGCCTTATGGTCCAGCAGTTCCTCCTCCACAGAAACCATCCCAAAGCAAGGCCACGGGAAGGGAGAGTACCTTGCCATCCTCGTATCAGGTCTGTCCAGGTAAGCAGCTTGCAGGTGATTTCTGTATCTGTCCTGCTGTAGGACTGTCACAGATGGAGGGGGATAAGGCAGAAATCTGGGACCCAAAGTTCTGACTGGTGGTCTTTGGGCATATGGAGGGAGCACGTATTGATCTCACCAGTAAAAACTAGGGTATTTTATCAGTCTTGGGCAATTTTTTCATCCAGCTGCAGAACAGCCTAGAGTTCCTTACATTAAATCACTTGCTCTAGCAAGAGTATAAGAAATCACAGGGTGATCAGGTGTAGCCCCCGAGATGTCCAGCCCTGAACAGCCAGTCCTAGAGAACCTCATTCATATCGTTAACCACAACGGCCATTCTGCCTGAGGAAAGACGGAGTTAGGACTTCAGAGTTTGGCCCAAATCCTAGACTATATAAATAGATTTCTATGAATCAAATCTCCATTATGTAAGACATAAAAACAAGGGAACAAATGAAAGGAAAAATAAGCTCAACTTCAGAGTCTGCAGTGAAGCATCAGCTTAAGAGTTTGGGCACTGAGTCAAGACACAGATCTTTTTCTTCTTTTTTTTTTTTTTTCCCAGTTCTCCTGCTTTGCTTGAAAAGTGACTCATCCACTCACTCCCCCTTTCACCAGCACTTTCCATGTTGTTTCAGACATGCCTGAACATTTTAAAGCTCAACAAGACCATCAAAACTGCCTGTTTATTGACTGTGCATCTACACTTGCACTTCCGAATTAGTGGAGAGGAAAGGGATGTGCACAAGCAAAATATGCCTCAAACATGTCACCGAGATTAAAAGAACCGTAGTGCGAGGCATGCTGCAGTTTACAATGAATTGAAATGTGACTAAAGACACCATGTGACAGCCATCTATATTTAGCAGTGGCTTATGCTTTTACACTCTTTGAGATACCCTGTCAGAAAAGCATCTATGTTTGTGCATCTCAGCAGAAGAATGAGCCCCCGAAGGTGTAGGAAATCTCCAACAATGGCTTTGTATACATTCCAGTTGTCGCTGGGGCATTTGTTTATACACGTTGTAGGCTTGCCTCCCTCCCACCTCTGGCACATTCTCATCCGCTCTTTGCTTTGACCAGGGAGTATTTTTAGCTGATACAGCACAGCCATTTCACTGTTGGATCTCCTTGTTACACCTTTTCCACAGGCCGTTAAAAGAGAAGGCTTGAGAACAAATCACAGTGCCCCTCAGAGAAGTGCTGTGGCTATCATCTCCTTAAGAGACGAGATGCTTATTCCATTTGCTTTATTTCTTTTCTTAATTTATGCTACTTGCATAGTCAAACGAGTGAGGAGCGTGTGTTTTGTGCAAGGTAAATTCATGTTGAATGCTAATTGGTCTGAAGTGTTTTCTTTGGTTCAGAGAGATTCCATTAGTCATACCTGAACCCTTCCAGCAGCAAAAAAAAGAAAAAGAAAACAAACAAAAAAGGAAATATTTTTATTTTTTTTTAAATTTAAAATCACTGTGAACTGTTGTTCTTTTGAGGGGAGGGACATTCTTTTTTTTTTTTTGGCTTTTATTGCAGCTTTTCTCTACTGTTTGGTAAATAAAAGCATTTCTTCCATGCCCTTGTATTACATGCATCCTATTAGTTTTATAAATAGTTTCAGAAAACAATACTTTTTTCACAGTCCCCTTACTAGTCTGTTTAAAGCCTTGCCTGACTGCTTTTAAAGAGGGCTTAGCAACATTTAGATAACATGGTGATGCATGCATATAAGAGCTTGAACAGCACTAATAGTCTAGCTGGGATAAGCTTTAGAGCATTCCCAGTATTCCAGATTTCCATAAATAACATAAATAAACCTCCCAGCTATTTATACACGGCACCAGCTACAATGGCCTTTTATTTCATTCCCTTTTTCTCCCCATTTGCTAAATCAATATTCAGCCAGCATTCTGGGGACGGCATCCATTTTTTGCAACAGGCTGCACAAGCACAATGGATGTTGCATAAGTTTACTGGGAAACGGTCATCAAAATGTCTCACTGCAGCCCGTTCCTGCTCCATATAGGCCTCTCCACCAGGAGATTTGCAAAACAAAAGTAAGGCTTGTTTTACAAGAAGCTCTACAGTATTGACATCCCCAACCAGGATGACAATATCCACCGCTGAACCCATGTCAGCCCTGAGACTATACAACAGTAAAAATATGTCTTTGCATAGGCCAGGAAGGGGACAAAACTCTCATCCTCCAGAGCTTGAAGAGATTCTTGGTTCACAGCTCAGCTCTAGACCTATACTCTGTGTTTCCAGGGTTTGGACACAGTATTTTGTGTGCTACCATAGCAACTGATGCTCACATATCTGCTAGCAGATGGCAGTTCCAGGAAGGAGGCCTGAAAATGTCGGTGTAGAGTTCTTGGCATTCCTTGGACATTTCAGAAAGACTCTATCTTCCAGACTTCTCTTCCTGATCTTTCAGACATCGCTGGTTGGTGTGTGGCTTCATGAAGTAAAGACTGGGCCAAGAAGGAGTTGTCGGTCTTACTCCAAAGGCTACTCGGGA
>VZTU01020892.1:0-28427 GCA_013400835.1 Zapornia atra | reverse complement strand
AGACAGGGATGCCCTGGAAAGAGTCAAGCAGACAGCTATGAAGATGATTAAAGGCCTGGAGCATCTCCCCTATGAGGAATGGCTGAACAAACTGGGGCTGTTCAGCCTTGAGAAAAGAAGGTTAAGAGGGGATCTGATTAAGGTTTATAAATATCTCAAGTGTGGGACACAAGGGAAAATGGACAACCTCTTTTCAGTTGTCTGTGGAGACAGGACATGGGGCAGTGGTTTCAAGTTGGAGCATAGGAAGTTCCGCACCAACATACGGAAGAACTTTTTCACAGTGAGGGCAACAGAGCAGTGGAATAGGCTGCCCATGGGGGTTGTGGAGTCTTCATCTCTGGAGATATTCAAGACCAGTCTGGATGCCTGTCTGTGCGATCAGCTTAGTTGCTGGCTGGGGTCACCCCACTGCAGATGCTTTGTACAATCCACATGATTTTTGTAAACCACAGAATGTTGATGTTTATGCACGCTGTATAAGTGGTGTGCTACTGTTTGAAAACAAATATGGAGGTCATAATATACAGTCCTTTCATTGTATCTAATCCTTATCATGACAGTTCCCTAACTCAGACCTGGCATTTATTTCAAATATATATATACAATTTTTTACAGTAACTCAATAAGTTCTACAAATCAGTAGACATATAAACAAATGATATAAAAATCCATATGGTCAATATTAATTATCATGAAATTTAGTAATGTACAAATTTAAAGGTGTCTTCTTTATTACTTTGCCATTTCTGTGGTATTAAGAAGTGATAGACATTTTTTGTGGGTGTCTGAAAACTCCCAAATCCTTCAGCTGTAAATCAAACATTTCAATTAACATCATTCTCAGACTTTCTCCAGCTAAAATAACAAGCACCATATTTTAAAAAGGTAGTAGATTTAGATGTGGGCAGAAAATATTTTTCTACTCTTAAAAGTAGAAAAGCTGTTATTAATTTGAAAGTTGGAAGATGTCAAATATGTGCGTTTCAACAGCCTGATATTTTGCCTTTTAAAATAAGAGATTAATTGAAATTTGCTTTTTCCTTCCCTCCTTTTGTACCTTTCCTCAAAAAAAGCACAATTTTTGTTAAATTTTTTATTGCCAACAAAACTGTGTCAAAAATGTCTGAAGCACTGTATGCAGCATTTCTCTTACCCGGTTCTTCAAGTTCAGGGATAAAAACTTTGCAACTCTCATAATGAACATAGCATGTGCACTTACTAAAAAAACTATCATATGGCCTCTTTAGCTGAGATTCATTCATCCAAAGCTGTGCTTTGGATGTAGGTATTAACTTGTAAAACCACTCAATTAACTGACAGTTTGTGTACTTCCCTCTGCATTCATAATTATTTGAACAGCAGAACAATAAAAATTTTAGACCAGTGTTACACATGCAGAAGAAACTCATAAAGTGGGTTTTGCTTTGATGATATGAACTTAAGTCAAGGTAAGATCATTGTCCTGAGGCCACTGTTGCATTTTATATCAATGCCATTGAAAGTGGTCTTACTTTTTCCTCCTAAATCAATGATGAAAATTAATTTCCCACAGGGCCAAATAATGCCACTTCTGTCTTGCTTATGTGAATTCCAAACAAGTGAAACAAGCCTCTGGCATACATTTGTAAATACAGAGGGGGAAATAACTTTTTTTTTTTCTTTCTTTCTACAAGGAATTTTTGATAATACATTTTTAAATAATGCATTTTAAAAATATATTAGCCAGATAATAGATGCCAATAGATGATAGATGCCAAGGGTGATTCCAGCTAGCTCTACCCACGAGTCATAAATGTCCACACTTGAGATAGACACTTGAAGCTTCTTTTTATTCAGTGTAGAGAATTAAGCAATTCTGATCAGGATTATAAAGAAATAGATCACAACCCAAAAGATGTTATTTTACTTATTTGACTACACAGGGAGTTGCGCTGACTCTCTCAGTTGCATATATTATTAACTTCTACAGCTGGTCAGAGGCAACTCAAGTTTAGTAACTTTTACATCATCTGGGAAGTATCTATCCACACTGTAGCTAAATCATGCCAAAGTAGCAAAAAGATCCCAGTTGATCTAGGCAGGCCAGTTCAAATGCTGCACAGATTGCTGCACCAAGTGTAGAGATACATGAGCACAATGACATCCATCTTTTGCCCAGAAGCTTTATAGCTGCTTCCATGCTGTGCTGAGCCCTTGCCAGTGACCACGAGCTGTCCCAGCTGTCTTCACACAGCATATTCTAGCATATCTGGAGGGCTCATTTGTTTAGATGCTGTACACCAAGAACACAGCTTGAGACCGAAAAGTGGCTCCACACATTTGGACAGCATAGCATCTTTCATGGAGCCAAATGGGCTGTGCATGGGGCTGATCCTGACCAACTTAGCTTGGTGTGGAAACCATAGCATTACTTCTGGTTTTGAAACTCTGCCAAGCTCCAATTAGCATCGATACTGGAGAGTTGACTGTATTGTGATTACATTAGTAGAAGGAATAAACTCATGCTGAACTCAGTGGTGTTGGGATTTTACTGCTTCTGGCACATGTGCTGGTTCAGGTGTCTCTTCATTGCACTGCAGGCTATGCTGTAAACAGACTCAGTGGGGTTATAGAAGTTAGCAATTCACAAAACAGTGCATGAAATGGCTTTCCAAAATCTAGGAGAAAAGCATATGAAATGCAATATTTAATTCTCACTTGAATCTCATGCTGCTATGAGTCATAGTTCTTGTTTCCAGATTACATAAAATTATCTTTATTGGTAGAGTGAATAGTTAGTTTATCAAAACAGTAGATATGTATCTGCTTATCATCAGCTTTTCACCAGACTTTATGTCTGATATATTGTAAACCACTATGTCCCTTTAATATATCTTTCTGCTTTTTTTCTCACATTACAGCAGATATGCTTGCACTGGTTAAAAGAAGGGAGATTTCTTTGCATCCATCTATCTTTCATTGCATCTTAGTTTCTTTTAGTAAAAAAAAAACCCTCAAGTAATGTAGATGTAACTCTGTTCATAATTCAGAAAGAAAAATCTAAAATTTCTGTGCATACCCTTTTATTCTGAGAAATGGGTTCTGCTTTTTTTAAACTATATTTGTTTTATATTACTTTACTTTTAATTTATTTGGAAATTGAATAATACCTGACAGGTTATATTAAAAAAAAAAAAAAAGAAAAAAATGCAAATTTTCAATTTATTCTTTAAGATTCAATCAAAGATATTGCCTTTAAAGTACCACCCAAGTAGAAAGAAAAATATCCAAAACCAATGGGTTCTCCTAAGCAGGGAAAGATAATAAATTAAATGAAGAATTTTCAGATGACATTGTAGAAGAAAATATACCAGAAAAGCTATTAAATTATTTTTGAGTCTGAACTCAACACTTACATATCTACCTTATAACGTAATTGTTGAATACATCTACAAATGTATTAATTTATATAGGGGAAAAACAAGGTTCCCCTAAAAATGCAGAATTTTGTAAAGAGGGAAAGCAAACAGGAATGAGTTTAAAAAAATACAAATGGGAATAAGGACAAACAAATTAAAAAAAAAATAGCATCTTTTGGAAACAATGGTACTTAGTAACTGAATTCTATTCATTAAGCCCCAAAGTTCCAATTAAAGGGTAATTATTAGTTTTATTTAACTTTTTTTTTTTTTTAGTAGCATACACAGCTACTATCATCTTAATAATACTAGCTACAGATCAGAGTATGGACAGAGTAAAACATCATGACCTAGGGGTCTCCATCCCAGAACAATAGATACAACTGCTGCTTTCCCATTTGCAGGTTCAGTGCACTGCCTTTAACAGCACCCATATATAACACCTCAAGCAGGACTCTCATAAAATATAACTACAGATGGCCAAGACATGTTCTTCCTTTCTGACTGATTGTGATTGAAGTTCACTTGTGAAAATATGCATGCCCTCGCTCCCCATATTCACAACATATTTTCAGGTCCCCTGAATGTCCACCTAACATTCCCACCTGGATCTCAGACCCTCTTACCCTCTAAACAGGTCTCCTCCTTGTAACTGGTGTGTTCAGCTTGATGTTTACTAGCAAACAGGTACATGGAATCACCCACTTACTTCATAATCACCCCCATGCTCACAGAGCAGGTTTTTCAACCTGGATACTATCCATGACCAGACTCTAGGCTCCATACCCACCACTGTCTCATTTCTGGAGTCTTCCCAGATGCAAGCCTTCAGTAACTCACTGGGTAGTCTGGCTTCAAGTTTGTTTGTGAATTCTGCATGTACACACGTGTACACAGGATTATATTACCTGGAGAAAAAAATAAACACAGCTCTGCTACCAACATCTCCTCAGGTCTGTGTGTTTGTCAAGTTGCTTGTTTTATTTCTTTTACATTGATAGTCCTTAACCAGGTAGCTTAATGAATCAGATTCTGTATGTTCCATGTATTCTTACTGAATTAACATTTTCAAAATTATGGTGTATAGTCCATAATCTCCAAAATACTTTCTTCAAAAAGCTTGGTAACAGCAATGAGAAAATCAGTCCATCTTTTTGCCCCTTTAATTTAAAATTAGAATCTAAATTCTTTCAAGCAGATCCTGTGTGCTGTTTTGACCCTGGATGGAGGCCAGATGCCTACCAAAGTCACTCTATCACTCCCCTTTTCAGCTGCACAAGGGAGAAAACATATATTGAGAGGCATAGGAGTCAAGATAAGGGCAAGGAGAGATCATTCTGCAATTAGTGTCATGGGCAAGACAGACTCAGCACAGAATAACGGAAAGAAAACTCTCTAATTTATTACACTACACATGCAGTGAAACCAGAGTCAGATAATGAGAAGTACAACCAGATCTTAAAGCGGCTCCCCTCACCCTTCCCTTCTTAGCAGACTTCACTTCAGTCATGATTTCTCTCCCTTCTTCCCCCGTGGGGGCACAGGGAGGGGCAGGGACTGGGGGAATGGGGGGTTCAGTCAGTTCCTCACAAGTTGTTTTCCTTCTTAGTTGGGGGGGAAGGGGCATTTCTCACACTCTTCTCCTGCTCCTGCATGGGGTTCCATCCACGGAAGGCAGTCCTCCATTAACTCCAAGAGTCCTTTTTGTCGGGGCTTCAGTTCCTCACCAGCTGCTTCAGCATGGATCCCTTCACAGGAAGGGTGCCAACCTTCAGGCTCAGACTGCTCCCGNCCTTCAGGCTCAGACTGCTCCAGCCTGGTGACTACCCATGGAGTCACAAGTCCCTGGAGAAAACCTGCTCCGGCATGGATTGGTCTCTCCATGGGCTGCAGGTTTCTCTGCCAGGAGCTTGCTCCAATGTGGGCACAATGTCCTTCAGGTTTCTCCACCCACTCTGGCAGGCTGTAGATGGGATCTCTGCTACCCATCATCATCCATGGGCTGCACGGAGACAGCGTTTATCACCATTGCCTTCTCCACAGGCTGCAGGGTAATCTTTCTCTCCAGCACCTGAAGCACCTCCCCTTCACTGGTCGTGGTGTCTGCACAGTTTCTTACATCTTCTCACTTCCTTCTCTGGTGGCAAAAAGTGTCTGTCTGCGTTCTTCTTAAATGTGATTCCCAGAGGGGCTGTGACCATCACTGATGGGCTTGGCCCTGGTCAACAACTACTCCAGTCTTGAGCCGGCTGGTGTTTGCTCTCTGGGGCCTGCAGAGAGCTTCTGGCTGCTTCTCGCAGAATCCACCCCTGCAGCCCCTGCCTTCTCAACCAGAACCCAGCCATGTAAAACTACAACATCCTGTTTTACACTACCTTTTTACAAAGTCTTTGCAAAATAGTACCTCTGCCTTCAGCTAAGACCATTGTATATGCTAAAAATAATAGTAATTTTAGCATTAATTAACTATTGTCTCTTTTCACAGAAAACTCTCAAGTAGATATTCTAGCACTTTGTAATACAATGATACTTTGGTTTAGAATGTTTGTGATAAAATTAACATTATTCTGCAGAATATAGCAGTATGTTAATCAGCCCAACAGAATAGAGCTGAACACTGCGTTTATGTTGATATACAAAAGGACCCAGAGGTCATTTTCTTACAGCTGACCTGTACTAACAGGACACAATCTCTTGGCTACTGTGATGAAATAATTCTCTTCTGTGATGGGACCTTTATTCCATTTTACAGCTTTTGCATAGACAAGCTGATCTAGAAAAGGCAGTACTGGAATGTACTTCTAATTCTAAACTAAAGAATATTTTCAAACCTGTTGTAATCCTGAAATACTGTTGTGAAGCCTGACAGGTGATGCAGAGATATGTGAAGGTGTTGATAAGTCATCTCAGGTACTGGAATAATTCCACCTGTGGTATTGTCAAGAACCTTGATGACATAAGTTAACCTATATGTTGCTGGAGATGCATTGCAGCTAATAACTACACTGGTTTAGTTGGAGTGGATATCTTGCTCTATACTGTAAGGTAGATAGAGAGGGCATTTTTGCTTCAGTTCCACCTTCCTTGATGAAAATGGAAAAGAGAACTAGTCATGGAAAATGGAAAAGTCAAATCTGAATCAAAGATAGGTATTTTTGTAATGTTTTACAATTATATTCATAGCCTATTTTCAAACACCCTTTTCTCCCTTTTCATGCACCCCTGCTGCTTTGGGCTCTGCTGAGAAAGTAACTGGAAGTTCTGAAATATGAAAACAAAATCTGTTCAAACAAGTTTTCCAGTAGAATGTTGTACATCAGAGAGGAGGCTGACAGTTAACAAATGAACCTCAATATAGACACTTTTGAAGTTTCTCCATCCTTATTCATTGTTGATATAGTGACTCTGTTGTTTCCGGTGTTCTGTCTTTTCTTTCTTAATTCCATTGCCATTTATTTTTTTTCGTTTGAGACATTTAGTGTAGGCTACTGTGTGCTGTTCTGACTCATCCTCAGTCTTTTGGTTATGAGAACTGAAGAGTATCATTATATTCAAACAGATTCAGTAATTGAAAGAAATATCCTTTCAAACATTGTAATTACATGGGCTGTCAATGATCTTTTTCAGACTCTTCTTCAGCTTTAGAATTCTACACAGTTCTGCACGCTGTATATTAGCTGGAGTTTTACTCCCAAACTTACTTTCTATTTTCACAATTCCTTGTCATCTAATAACTGAATAGAAATGCTAATGAAGATGCAACTAGATGGGTCGATATTCACAAACCCTTTATATCTGTTTCTTTTTTTGACTGCAGTGAAATAATCTAGTGAAAATTTAACACACTGCTTCACGTTCAAATGAGATGTCCCACTTTATGTAAAAGTTAAAGAAATGCCTAAAGTTCTTTTTTTTTCTGGACTGAGAAAACCATCAACTTTAGAGTAATTTATAATGAGACAACTCAAAGCAGTGTACCACGTAACTTAATATACCCCTTGCTTACCATGTGGGTGCTCTGATCCAAATCTTCATTCTAAGTTAGAGAACTTATCCTGAGGTTTTCTTCTCCCACATAAATGTCACAACCTCTATCACATAGAGTTATTTTTGCACTCCCTGTTCCTATAAATATTTAATTAGTAACACAAAGCGAAACTATTCTGGCAAGGATGATAAATTCACACTTACAGTAGCATGCAAATGCAAGATTTTGTATATATTATAAAAGAAGAATTCTGAACATATTTTTTCTGTATTTCAAGTGAAATCTGTGACAATTTACCCACTTAATGATTAGAGGAAGAGTTATGCTATTCCTAGCTGTTAAGGTGACTGCATTGTTGATGGTTTAAGTTTGCACATTACTGCCAAAAAACAGTATCCTTCCAGAGACAGATGAGGAGTCAACCAAGAGCTTATGGGTCAGGATTAAAGGGGGAGTAGGGGCATGGACAGGAGACATTATCGTGGGGTTCTGCTACAAGCCACCCAGACCAGGAAGAACAAATGGCCCAGAGAAGCTGTGGCTGCCCCCTCCCTGGAAGTGTTCAAGGCCAGGTTGGATGGGCCTTTGGACAACCTGCTCTATTGAAGGCTGTTCCTGAGCATGGCAGAGATGTTGGAACTACATGCATCTTTTATGTCCCTTCCAACCCAAGCTATTCTATGATTCTATAATCATACACTCAACTTACGATATTTTACCAGAAAGTCCCATTGATGTCTAATGTTTAGTGAGCATTACCTGCCCATCATTTGATCCTGACCTAGTCTCTCATGGCTGCCAGGAATAGGATTTAACAGGCTATAGGAGTACATGGATCACCCTAATTAGTGTGCAAACACACGGTGAATCTGTTTCTTTATTTGTGTCTGGTTTGGATGGTATAAACATTGGAACTGATGGAAACAAAAAAGCCCAGAACACTACCATTGGACTTTTAAGGTCATCTTGAAGAACATTCAGTTCCCTGTTACAGTCCAGTTACTTCTCCCATTTGCCAGACTGACTCCTTGGTATACAGGACTCTCTCATTTTCCAATGGTTGTTGAAAATCTTCATGCACAAGAAACAACCACACACTTCTAACCTGGATGACTTTATTCTTGAAGAACAAATAAGAACAGCAGAGACTCTGCAAGAGAGACTTGTGGCTTCTTTCATTATGTAGACACATGCTGCAACTTGAAAAGATGGTATTGAACAAATGAATCTATTGTAAGTAGTTGCATGAGCTACTTCTCTATATCTTACAGTTTGTTAACGTTAGACGTCCCTCAAACTTGTCCTTTTAATGTAAAAAACTTATCTGACTTACTTCTATAACATGAAATCCCCCTTTTTAAGCCACATAAATAATTATAGTGCACTTCACTGAATTAATACACCTACCATGGGTTTGAGTATATCCAAGTTGAGGGGTTTTAAACTAATCAACATCATATGCCTAGATAATTTGCTTATAGCACCATCTACCTTGAAGTGATCACAATAGATTGCTTAATACTTTAATACATGTAAGGAGGTTAATGGAGTATTTTGATGTAGTAGATGAATACTTACCAGACAGAGTATACATAATGAAAAGACAAACATAATTCTTCCCTTAGTATTTTTTTTTCTCTAAGAGTATTTGTGTGCATTTCCAGTAGGGTTGGGGGTTGATTTTTTTTTTTTTTTTCTTCTTTCTTTTTTCCCAAGTAGCAGCTACACATAAATAGATGTCCTCACCACTGTGGCACCCTGTAATGTGTAACAGATATTTGAACCTGTATAGTACTGTGCCAGTTCCGAAGCACTATGTCCAGTTCTGGGCTCCCCAGTTCAAAAAGACAACTACTGGAGAGAATCCAGTGGAGGGAAACAAAGATGATTAAGGGACTAAAGCATCACTCTTATGAGGAAAGGTTGAGAGACTCAGGTCTGTTTAGCCTGGAGAAGACTGAGAGAGGATCTCATCAGTACTTGTAAGTATCTAAGAGCAGTTTTCAAGAGAATGCAGCCAGATTGTTCTCAGTGGTGCCCAGTGAAAGGATGAGGGGCAACAGGCACAAACTGGAACATAGAAAGTTCCATCTCAATATGAGAAAAAACTTCTTTACTCTGAGAATAACAGAGCACTGGAATAGACTGCCCAGAGAGTCTGTGAAGTCTCCTTCTCCGGAGATATTCAAAACCTGCCTGGACGTTGTCCTCTGCAGCCTGCTGTAGGTGATTCTGCTTTAGCAGGGGAGGTGGACTAGGTGATCTCCAGAGGTCCCTTTCAACCCCTACTAATCTTGTGATTGTGTGAACCAAACAAACACCTTTCCTGAAACATGCTGGGATCTAATCAATCATTTACTCCATTAGACATGGAACTGAAGATTACTGCAAGTTTGGGGGCAGGATATTTTTTCACCAATCTTTTCTCTTATTCAAATTAAAACAAAACTCTGTCTGTCCCCGTAGATCATAATACATAATTATAATAACCAAAAACAAGGACAGTTTTCTTTTCAAAGCTTTCTGTCAAGGTGTCAATAAATATTATAGCATCAAATTTTAAACTCAAGGCATTTATAGCACAGAATAAGGAAGATAAAATATTTAGTGCTACTAGACTTTGAGCTTCGTCTTCTAGAGTGTTTTGCACCTTCTGTCATTAAAGCTATTCATTTTACTTTTACCTGTGTCCAGCTGCTTAAGTGTATTTCTGTACTGAAATATGTCTTCACTAAAAAGTAAATATGTCTATTCCATTGACTACATCATGTAATAGGAGTTGCATGGAAGTCTTTGAAGACTGCAGACATAATGAAAAGTCATAAATTGTTCCTTTAGATGTCAAGCTTTTTCCAAAATTAGGGGGTCTAGTGTTCCACTGGCATATTCCTAAATGTACATCTATTAAGTTCACTTCTAGAAAGTAGGTTCATTAAGGTAGCTATAAAACATCTGCCATTGTAATTGAGATTCCAACCAGAGCTTTAACTACAGTTGCATTGGCACAAAAAAAACCCATGGTCATGTCATATACACTGTTAGGCACCCACCCTAGGACAGAAAATGGCGTTTATATTTCATATTTTAGTGATAACAACATCCAGAAATTGAATGACATTGAGAAAATGGTATTTGAACTTATTATAGGAAAAGGAAATCAACAAAATCAACAAATCAAAACCTGACATCCCTTCCTTGTATTTTTCTATTATACTACACATTAGCGACTAAAACAGTTGTTTGGTTTTTTTTTCCTGGTAACAAGTCTATTCAGCATATGCCTACATTCTACAGTAGTTACTACTAACATTATTTATTAAAATTACTCAATTTGGATTTCAGTTCACACACACTGCACTGAAAATTTACTTGATATAAATCCATCCAACTTTTTATAGCTCTGAAAATACTTTCTGTTACTAATGGGTTTTCAATAATATTTAAATCCTTTCCTGCACAACAAAAGCAAAGGCTGTCTCCAAGGCTGCAAAAATCCAAACAGATTGAAAAATTGAATTGGTGAAACTGCATTGTATCTATCCCTCTCAACTTTCTCTGTCCAGTTATATCTTCTTAGTTTTGAAATGCGGATAATCTGAAATATTGAGGCAAAGTATTGGAATATGCCCTTCCAAAAAAAAAAAAGAGGGGAAAAATAAATCATCTCCTATCAGGGTTTTTTACTTAATAATGGGAGGTTTGAGCATCACATTTTCCAGAAGTGACATTTGTTCTATTTAAAGGAGAATGTCTACGATGCTGAAGTAGACAAAGCAATAAATGACCTTTGTGGCGCGGAGGCATTTAATCAACTACAAACGTTGTTTGCTGCAAGTGTACCTTCGCAGCACACACATTATTGCTATCAAGAGGACAGTTTCATACATAAGCATCTTACAGAAGATGCAATTTTTCTTTTTTTTTTATGAGGCTTTGGAAGAAATGTGATGTGTTTCTGTCACTCTGTCTCTGACACTTTGAAATGATGCTGACACTGGGTATGTCTCACTCTGGGTAAATAAGAAGCCACACAGTCCATAAAGAACAAGAGTAAATTTCTGATATCAGGAGATGAAAAAGTCATTCTCTAGCAGTGCATGCCAAGTAAGTAGGACACTGGGATGGAAAATGGAAAACATAATTTTCTTCTTCACTGTTTACCACATTTTTAATTCTGAGTTCTTGTGTAATCCCAAGCTAGTGAATAAACAAATGGGTTTTTTCCTTCTTCTACCCACATGCCATTTGTCCTTGCCCTCCCTTTAAGCCTCACATATCTTAATGTGCATTGCTTAAAACCACACTGCTGAATCTCTCTGAGAATTTTATTCTAAGGAACCTTATTCCTATGAGTGAAACTCTAGTGGGGTCAAATTCAAACCTCTTTATACATAAGATCTGTTGAAGCTTGAAGCTGATATCTGTTAAAAAATTGCTGTAGTGTAGGACAGAAGCCTGTTTGCTCTCCTCAGTCAAAATGTGATAGGTTCCTTTTACTGTGTAGCAAAATAAGCCACACATACTGCTTTCTGAAGTGGGTTCTTTAAATTCTACTTGTCTCTCAGTATGTGTTCCTAATCAGCCTGTTTGCAACACATTTACTGTAGACCTTATTCCTAAAATAAGCATTTATGGAAGCTGATAAAAAGACCCCTTGAATTGCATTATTCTGCATGGCAAGCATATGCCATGTTCAACATTCTAGAGAGCCTTCAGTTTGTTTTATCGAAGTCTATCCTGAAACCAGCCAAATTTTCAGTGCATCTAGCTTTTGGTAGTTAACATGAAGTCCCAAGACAAAGAACCTATGCTGCAAACAACTTCCTTACATTTAAATATATCTAAAACTTCTCCGTTGCAACATTATACTTTTGAGTTGATGTGGTGATTCAGACCCAAACAGTGACTGAGCACCACATGATACTCACTTGCTCCTGGAGGAGAAACAGGCAATTTAGCATTGCATGTGACCAAGGTCCAGAGGTCAAACTCACTCCTGACCCTTGGTAGAGATCTTAGAATCATAGGACATGTTAGGTTGGAAAGGACCTTTAAAGGTCATCTAGTCCAACACCCCCTGCAGTAAGCAGGGACACCTTCACTAGATCAGATTGTTCAGAGCCCCATCAAGCTTGATCTTGAATATTTCCAGGGATGGGGCCTCCACTGCCTCTCTGGGCAACATGTTCCAGTGCCTCATCTCAGAGTAAGGAGTGAAGAAATTTATATACCTGAGCATTTCAGAAATGTTAATTGTGTAATAATCATGTTAATTCTTTAACAATAACTATTTAGTAGCACTCTACCCAGATCCATCCAGGAAAACAAATTTTTTACTCCTGAGTGTCCTTAGAAAACAGGACCAAAGTTGCATCAGCTCCATAGGACCCTAAAACACATCCCAGAAATAATTACTTCCACAAATGCTTGACACATCACAGAGCCAGACCTTCTAATACCCTAAATTTTACTCTTTGGGCTGCAGTTATGTTTCTTCAAATACTTCAAACTGAAAACCACTATCCAATGTGGACATAGCCTATCAACCCTCTGAGGAGCTAGTCCTAGTAAATGGACATGAGGTTTTTTTGTACTTTATGGCATTAAATCCGGGAGTCACTCTCTGAGTATCTTGAAGAGCACAAAACAGTCCTTTTAGCTAATGCCATAACAGAGACAAACACCTATTTTACATTCTGAAATATTAACTTCTCTGCAGCAGGTCATATCTTTATGTTGGCAATGTTGCATCTTGGTACCATTTAGGAAAGCACGGGGACAAGCATACTTGGAAAGCCAAAACACCTTTTGAGGATTTATCTGAATAAATGCCTTCACAGCCAGCATCATCTTCTAAGCTAGCCACTGTCAAAACCCTTCATTCAAGCAGTTCAATTAATCTGAAGAAATGTACTTTAGTAAGTGATGAATCACTTTCTAGAAGACCCTTTTCTTTCTCCACTGAGCACAGACAAATCCCATGTAGACTAACTCAGCTTTTAGATGAGAAAATATTAATTTACATAGGGAAAACCAAATAAACTCAGGCACTGGTTTACAGTGTCCAACAGCAAAATTGTTTGGGGTTTTTTTCCCCGCATTAAGAATTTTGTCTTTGTTCTTAAATAATTTTGCTTATTTCATCATTTTCCTAAGGTTAAAAAAGATGTATCCACAACAGTGTCTGCAGGCTGAGTCTAATAACATTTTTCCATTACAGTATGAAGTCAGTTAGTTAGGAAGTTTACTTAATTGTCGTTTCGGATATTTTGTCTGATTCTTTTCAGTTTTGTTAAAGCATTTTATTATGACAAGATAGGTTTGTGCTCTTTTGTTTTATATTTCAGGCCCAGTTTAAAATATTGCATTTTACTATTCATAGTGAATTTTCTACTTTAGGGGACATTTCTGACACTCACATATATTATTTTTTCAACCATTGTAATTATTAATATGGAGAGATGGCCATGGGTTTTGTTGTTATTTTTGCTGTTGTTATTGTTGTTGTTATTAAATTTAACCAGCAGATATATGTTCAGTTAATTTTAATTTTCCTGACCTTTAATCATTTACTGAAATTTTCCATGCCAAGTAGAAGCCTTAGGCTGCAATTTCTTTTTGAGCACTTGTACCAATAGGAACCAGAGAAAGAAGAGAACACACATTGTTTAATAAACCATTGAGAAGCTGTCAGTCAAGAATAAGCTCTCAGCTTTGGGGTCCCCAGTACAAGAAAGATATTGTGCTGCCGGATGGAGTCCAGAGGAGGGCCACAAAGATGATCAGAGGCCTGTAGCACCTCTCCTGTGAAGACAGAGTGAGTTGGGCTTGTTCAGCCTCCAGAAGGGAAGGCTTCAGGGAGACTTTATTGTGGCCTTTCAATATAAGAAAGATGAAGATGAACTGTTTATCAGGGAATATAGTGATAGGACAAAAATGGGTAATGACTTTAAACTAAAAGAGGACAGATTTAGTTTTGACATTAGGAAAAAAAATCTTCGCCCTGAGGGTAGTAAGGCACTGGAACAAGCTATCCAGAGAAGCTCTGGAAGCCCGATCCCTGGAAGTGTTCAAGACTGGGTTGGATGTGCCTTTGGACAACCCGGTCTAGTGGAGGGTGTCCCCGTCCATGGTAGTGGGGTTGAAACTAGAGGATCTTTTATGCCACTTACAACCTAAACCATTCTGCCATTCTGTGATTTTAAGAAACTAAGAAAAAGTTAGGATTGAATGGGCTGCAACGTTAGTACTGTGTATTTATTTCTGGGAGCCCAGGGAATGAGAAAACTGTTGCTTGATTTTTTGGACTTCCTGAAATATTCCTTTGGATGTATTTAATGGTTTAGGGTTTATTTGCTTGATTACTTTTTTTTGTTTTTTTTCCTTTTTGTTATTTTTTTTTCCTTTTCTGAAAATGGAGTAAGACTTGTAATTACAAGAATATGAAAATGTTTGAGATGGTAGGATTGGTTATTTTAAGTAGATCCACTTCTGATAAAAAACTTTTCTTCATCAGTACGACACAAGTGAGCACCAATTTAATATTTTATATACCTAAATCAATAAATATCCTTAACACGAGCTGAACCTAGGGTGTCAATGATTGTTACAGTCAGTTACCTGTGATTGGTTTATATAGCAGGCTGACGTAGCTAAACACATTGTATGTTACTATGTTAATGTTGCCACATTAAGTGTTAGTACGCTAGAATTTATTGTTACTAAAAACATCTCTGAAGCAGTCCTGACAATATTTAAATTCAATAAAGGTGAAAGCAACAGTGAATTATACATCTAATTTACCTAGATACTGTTCCAGGATAATATTCCATGGATCATGTGCATAAGCTATAATTCAGAGGCAGTGAAAACTATTTAGATTAATTCTAGACCACAGCAAGCTTAAGGAACACAAAAGAATCCTTATGTGTTAAAATAAAGTGGCCTCATAAAACCACAATACTGAACACACTATCAAAGTTTGATAATAGGAACTGGATTTCAGCAAATGAAGTTATAATATCTCCCCAGCTTAGCATTAAGATTCAAAGATATCTTCAGAGGACTTTTCACTGCATGTGACAATGTCTTTGTATAGCAAACTGATTACATTGCAGTATTTAGGTTTCTCATATGAGAAACGGCAACTAAACACAAAAAACAAATCTCATTCTTATCAGATTTAGTACTAAGCTTACAATCTTTCATGTTTTTATTACAGTTCATTGTTACAGCTGAAAGCATTCTCTAACCATTTGGCATTAGAACCACACGTGCTTTGAAATTAATGAGCCAGAATGAAACTCAGACCTTACAAGGTTAATTTAAGCTTGTCCTACCCCATGTTTTCCTGGAGTTTTACATTATGCAAATTGCAGGTGATGATGTGAAGCTGACGGAAAACCCACAAGTCATGAAGCCAGGTCACAGCTATGGAACAGAAATTAGAATAGCTGATAATCAGAGGAAATTACCTTACCTTGTCTTCCCCAGCAACTCCTGTAACTTTTCTTCCTTCTAATGCAGGCTTTTGTAGAGCTTCTGCTTTTATCTCTTCAATGAGATTATTTGAGACATAAGCTCCTTTAGAGCTAAAAAAAAAAATGAAGAAGAATCTCAGGGTTAAGATTTCCCAAGAAAGAGAGGAAAAATAATTTTAAAAGAATGTAAAAGAGAAAAGAGGAACCTTTATGGTGCTTTAAACTCTCAATTGGATTCCTACTGACTAAAGTGAAGTGCCTTAATATACTTTATTCTCTGTATAGATGGTTCATTACTTAAACACATTTCATTTGAAGAAAAAAAAAAAAACCACCAGTAATTATTCTGTCATTCTGTATTACCACTAACTTCACAGACAAAAGATTCATAAGGAAAAAAAAATAATCCTAACAACCACAGGTCTTAAGTCTCGACAGCCCAGGTAGAAGAATTTTCATTTCACCAGAACTGTTCCTACTTTTATCAGCAAAGAACTGACCCCCTCTTTCCAGTGCACTTCTCGTATATTTCACAACACTTTGAAGATATATTTATGTCACCATCTACATGTTTTATCGCTGCAACACAGTATTTTTAATGTGATTTTGAAAGACTGTTTCTCATATTTTAACCACTGTATGTAATGCACCAACATTATGTATGTACGATCTATAGATGTATCAAATTCAGTATATTTGGTGACAAATTTAAAGCATGATTATAAATTTATAATATAATATGTGATCAATAAATTATAACTACAAATTATTTCAAAATTGTTCTCATGTCTGGAAATTTAGTCACACCACTAAAAAAAGTGGAGAAAAGCTGACATTGCTTAAACTGTTCAGAGCATAACAACACTGGTTTGGCTGTATCTGTCATCATTAAACATTACTTTTAAATCCTATGCATTTGAGAAGCGCAATAGTGTTGACGACCCTTTTTCACACTTGGTGCCAATCTTTCTCTACCCCCATCTGCTCTTTATTCAACCTTATCTCCTTCTGCTTCTTCCAGCCTCTAAGCTATATTCTTACCTCATAGCTGATGCTTTGAACTCGTCTTGTAGCCAGACACTGCTTGCTGGACAGTGTGAGTAGCAAAAGCTCCACAGCAGCCAAAAGAGAGCAGATATCTCAATCCCTACTAGCACACCATTTGCAGTAGCAATACGTGCCACGGGATCACCATCCCTGTCGTATGATCAATTCTAGAAAATTTCTGCCACTGCAGGCCTAAAATCCCTAAGGCCCTTCCTTCTGTTCTACAGACATATAATCCCTTTCCTTCATCAGCATGAAACAAATGGTTACCCCTGCTGTGCTACTTCAATTCCCCAGGCCAATGCAGGGAATATAGGATGGTTTCAAAGTCTTCGTAGTGTGCTGTTGCTCCGTGTGGAGATGAGTAGGGTTACTCAAGTGCTGTGCTTCTCTGTGTGAAAGATTAAATCTTCTTGTGTGTGCTCCCCTTCCTGTAAGCAGATTTAAACAATGGTTTTATAAGCAAGGTTCATACACTTAAACCATGTATCGATAGGAATGAGGTAGGTGAAAATGTGGTGTGCAAGCCGTATACTAGGGCTTATTGGCTCTTATACGTATACCCTGCAAGTGCCTCTTACTCTTGGGAATGCCTGTTTCAAACTCAGAGCCTGTACCTTCATTATCTGTTTTCATGTTTTCTTTTTGTAGTCTGTTATTCAGCTCACTGCATGCCAGATCTGTCTGACACATCCCAAAACGGGTCTCTGTAACAGGAGAGGCCAGCTCTCTGTTTCACACAGATAAAATATTTTCCCGGTACAAAGCCAGGGTGCACTCATCAGACTTGCTCTAAAAGCCTAAATCCCTTTCTTTCCCCCTTGGCTTCTCCACTCAAACTGGAAAGTCTCATCATCAGAACGATGCAAGGGACTAGAATCCTATTATTTGTTATTAATTATTGAAGCATGGACTAGAAGCAATATTGTCTTGCTTTCTCTCTGTCTCCCACTGGAGTTGCTCTGCTAAGCTGTGTTACAGGCAGTAGGCCCACAACAGCCTCTCAATCTGTGCTGCCACAGGAGGGAGAAGAGAGACTGCAGAGAGGGAAGAGCAGATCTACCACATGGCATCTTTCCTCACCCACTGGTGGACTGCATCGGGCCGTGCAGGTGGCTCACCTATAAGAACCAGTCAGTGCATATATTGCACAACCAGTGCATATATTACACATCCCAGAGGGTGGTCATGTAGCCAGTCCTTAGGTACTGTTTGGACCTAATTTTATTTTCTAGTTTATGAGCCCACAATTATTATTTTTTTTTCTTGATGAGGTTCGGGGAGCTCTTGGAAATAATGTCTCAAATGCTTGGCAGCTCTGCAGCTTTTGTTCAGGAACAAATGTATTGTTGCATGTTCTTTTTATTTTAAAAAGGGTTTGGTTTTGTTGTTATTCCCAGAAGGCTTGTACAGGCATCCCCTTTCACTGGTCATCTCATTTCATGATGAAAACATAGGGTTTCCATCTCCCCAAAGATCTCCTGTAGTTGAGGCATGGCTTTTATTCGGTGCACCAATTTGTGTTTTGACACTGTGCTTGATATTCCTTGTGCGCACAAACCAATATTCTTACACAGACCTCTGTGCAAAAGATTTAAGTGGTTTTGTTGCTGCTCTTCTGGTTTTCATGCGGGAAACGGTTCTTCATTTCAAAGACGTGACACCAAGATTGAATTGATATACTTATGCCAAAAGGCAATGTGTTTCTTGTGAGCAATTATGGAAGCAATAAAATTTAGGACAAAATACTGTGAGGATTTGGGAAAACTTACATGGCAGCAATATTGACTTTTAAAGGAGAAAAATAAAGTGCTAAGTATTCCACCAGTATGCGATAGTGGAGCTTAATTAAAGTCAAAGGGAAAAAAAGTCTTTATATAAAAAGTAATGTATTCGGATTTACAGTCTTTGGAGAGGCAAAAACAGATTCAAGTATGAAATAAGAGAGATTGTATCACTGGCAGAATCACCATCTTGAAAAAAGTTAGTTTTTAATCCAACATAGAAGTCTACCTGATTATAAGGAAATTCTTCCTTGATAAAGATGTATAGAAAGCATCTCACAGTCAATCACATATGAGGAGAATATGCTGCAGAGTGGCCTAGACCAGTATATGGAAGTCTGTAATGCCCTTCCTGTCAATTATTAAATGAATACTTGTCCAGCTTCTGGCTTCACAGATATCTTTTGTTATTTAAGGAGAAAAAAAGGCCAGGAGTCCCAGAGACTTTAATCACTTTAATTACTGAATCTAACAACAGTCTGACTCTGAATTTTGGTTTGCTCATGTCTTCAATGCATGCTAATCTATTTCAGGATGTACCCTGAGAACAATGGATGAAACATTGTGGTATGCAGAATACTTCATAACAAGATATGATATCAAACCAATAATAAACTTATTTGCTTTCTTAATTAATGTCATTCATCTCTTTCTCAAATTCTTTCTTCACTAAGATCAGCACAGATAAAATAGAATAAAATCAGAACTCCTCATCATAGAATATTTTGATGTTTCTTTCCACAACACTATGACTGAAGAAACACATTTGACTAAAATCTAGATAATGATATTGTGATTTGTTACAGTATTGGAAAAAAAAATCCTTTTCTTTGTAATACCCACTGTTAAATTTGTCATAATAAATAACCATCACAGACTTTTAACTTTTATTATTCACTTTGTTAGAGTAATTGAATGGCACTGATCAATAATTCCCTGTATTCAATCAACTTTATGAGTCTGTGCTCTTCTCCATCAGCAGGTTCTACTAACCAGAAAAAAAAAAAATCATTGCTTTATTTTGTATTCCTTCTTCCATCTAAGCTATTATCACAGTCTCATATCTGGGAAAAACAAGTAAGGATGTATACATACATGTGTACATAGAGTTTATGACAGTGTAATTGTACTGGAGAGCAGAAAAAATGCAAAAAGAGTAAATTAGATGAACTTATTGATTTGCCAGAAAGATTTGTCTTCATAACTAAATGCTTGACAGCTAAATTTAAATAAGAGAGCCAAATATTATGTAAGTATGTACTGATAAGTACTAAGATTAAAAATGTAGTATATTTTCCTAATTCTAAGGCGTAAGAGTTTTGACACTGGTCAGATAAGGTTTTGATCAAAATCATTTTACACTCTTATCTGCAAAAGCAATTAAGTTCATCATCAGCTGACTGGAGCATCATGCGTGCACTCCTATAGGAAGGAGGGAGAGAAGTATCAAAGAGCACATCATACATTTTCCAAATATAATTTAAGAACATGCCAGGTTCAAAAACTGTGGGGCATACCACCTCCAGAGAACAAAGACATAATAATGATTTTTCCAGTTAACTCTCTTTTCTTCACACCAATTTTACAAAAAACTCAGAATTCTAAATTTAATTCTGTTTTTAAGCACAAGTTTTCTGAGTTAATAAGATTTTTCTCATAATGTAGATGAGTATAAATTAATTTGGGCAATATAATGAAAGTGAGAGTGGGGCTCCTAACTTCCTTAAGTACAGATATGCATGGCTGCAAGTGCATATTTTTGTCCTGGATTTCCTCTTTCACCAACTAAAGGAGAATTGACTTTAAACCAATATACCCTCATGTAAAGAAATAGCTTAAATGTAACTGATGGAAATAAACATCGTCAACAGAGAACAAATTCACATCCCAGGAGAAAAGCAGCAGTTAACTTTTGTCTATGCTGATGAACTCACAAGCTAAAATAAAGTCCTAAGATGGTTGGAACTTGCCCCACAAACTCATTTTGCATTAAAAGTTTAATTGTGTTCACTAGGGCTTGCATAAAAAACTACATCTAAACAAATTTTGAAACAGTACACCAGAAATTGATGGAAAATTAAAACTTAGTGTCACCTTGGAAGCTTTAAAAACTGAAGAAATTAAAGGATATATAAGCTTTAGAGCTCCATGTTTCAATCTCTTCTTGAAGTGGTTTATACAGGCTGAGAGTGTCTGTGAGATCTACCTTCAAGGACAGCCAGAAGGCCACATGAAGAGGTGAGATGTATGAAGGGCTGGGAGGGCTAGTTCTTTGAACACAGAACTGAACAGTATATATAGTGATCTGAGAAAACTTCTTTTGAATTAAGTTGAATGGGGAAAGAAAAGCTATTTTCTATATTGTTCTGTGGAAATACAGACAATCTTTCTCCCTTTTAATATTCTGTCATTTAGCAGTAGTATAGAGTCACAAAAGGAAAGAACAACGAAAACAAACATAATCCTGTGTTGTGTTTGCTTAGTGACTACTATTTGGAAAGAAAGGGGTGTTTCTCTGTAGGAAAAGAGAAGCAGGAGCACTCCTTGCTCTTTTCTGGAAAACTTGCTCAGATTGAGGATATGGACATTCAAACAAGTAAAGCAAGACAATTACTGGAACAAAAAAAAAACCCAAAACCTTTGGCAATCTGAAAGGAAAAAACTCCTTCTAAATCCAAGATAGAACTAAAACATCTTGTCAGCACAGATTGGAAGGGGGGAAATTACGTTCTGCTGGAGGAAGCTCTAGTTTCTGGTTTTTATTGCCTGGCAGTAATATAGTGAAAGAGGCTTCTCATAAACCACAAACTTTGGGAAGGTTTATGTGTTTATCTAGAAACTGGAAAAGAGGCAATTCCTATAGTCTTAGATCCATACAATCATAACCTGAAACTGAAGCCTGTAAGAATAAATGTTATGCTTCTATCTCTCAGCGGCTTCTCCTAAACTTTGGAGACCGGTGCAGTAGCCCTCAAATGGGTTTCCATGTACATATTGCAACCTGAGAGTTTCTAAGCTACCTGGAGGCACCTGATATTCATGGCCTTCTGGTGGGTCAGTTGGAAACTGAGAGAGATATCCTAGAATCTTTCAAAATGCATTTCATGTTCATGCATAAGCACTGAATCTTATTTTCATTAGATACCTTATCTTGTTAAACACATGCTTGATGTGTGAATGTCTGCTTTGTAGTCACCTGAAGTTAGATGTCTGAATCTAGACTTGAATCCTTCCCCATATTGTGACATTTGTGACAAATCACAGAAGCTGGAAACATAAACCCAGGTGCTGCTTTAAATATGTATTTTTAGCAATGTCTTCAGCTTTTGCATGAGCTTCAGCGGACGCAACACTACTGTACCTAGCCATACTGGGTAGTCCAAATTGCAAAATCCTAATTACTGGTGCATCTCTGGCTGAAGCAAATGTTTGCCTGGAATAAGGCATACGAAAGTATTACAGGAAGAAAGACATTTGGATGTTTCATCTAAAGTGAGACTGCCCAAGTTTTTCTTAATATATTCTGTTGACAATATTGCAAGCAAGACTTTTTATGGTGATTCAGTTCAGGTATTTTAAGTTATTAATAAGATACTCTGAAAATTGCCCTGTATAATAAGCTCTTAAGTTGTGTAAATATTAAGTCAAGTGTTTTGCACAAGATTTTTATTGTTTTTCAGGTAGCTTAGTACTCTATCAATAGTGAGAATAAATAACAACATGAGATTTTGAAATAAGAAAGTAATACTATTGCCACTTATTTTGATATAGGAAAAGCTGCCATTTATTTTTCAAATTGAAAGATTTGTGAAAATAATTATAGGAGAAGCTTTGGACTAGCACTGTAGTTCCATTAAATAAGCAAAATTCCATATCTATACTAATAGGGGCAAACTGTTGCAAATACCACTCTGACACTAGACGTGGTTTCCATTAGTGAACAGGGCACTTTAAATGCCTGCATGTGAGCAAGGGGTGCCAAAACACAAGCATCACCTACAATTTTAAATACTTGCTCTAAGCTATCTGGTACTTGCTTAGTCTTTGCTCAAGAAGGTCACAAGCTCACAGACAGCCTTTCAACTGATAAGCAACACTCATCAGGTGTAGTATTTATGCCTAATTATTAATGTCGGCTACTATTTGAGATCTCCTTGGGTATCTAAGACATCCACTTCATCTGACAGATGCAACATAGGCTCTACAGGGTTGCCATGGTATTATGAACCTCTGGAAATTGTGTAGTGTCTTAAATGTATCCTAACAGTATCTTAAATGTATCTTAACAGTATCTTAAATGCTCACATATAGTCAAAGAAATATATCTGTCATAGAATTCAGGTTAAACTCTTGAAAGTCCAGTGAGGATGTTGACTAACTTCATTAACTCTAATGAGAGCTTTCAGTTTTACCTACTGTAAACAACAACTTTCTGGAAGCAAATTCTGATATCCTTGGCTAACTTCAGCGACCTCAGAACAATCACCTACTGTCATTTTAGGTAGTGTGGTCATATTCTAGCCTAGCTGCAGAACCAAAAAGATGCAGATCTTCCATACATCCCTTGTTAAAACTCCTAGACCAATGGAAGAAAACGACATGGCATTAGGAACCTTGGTTTAGATAACTGAATATAATAATCTCAAGCTGCATTTCATACTTTATTCTATGGCTAAAACCCATACCAAGACATGATGACCTGTCTCTTGCAGGTAGTTTCCCAGATTTCTGGAAAGGAACCAAATAAATGTGAGGCAGGCAGGTATTCTTGTCTGTTTTGAGATCAGACTTCTACTGAAGTGTAGAGAAACTCACTAACTTCATAATACTTTGCATCAGTAGCTTATGGTCTATTCCCTCACTTGTAGAAGAATTATCAGGTCTGATGTATGGTCACAAAGAATACAATGTCATGAAATTCTTGTACAGAGCAGTCAACTTTGAAGTTCAACTTCAAAACTTTACTAGCAGAATTTATAGGACATTCTAGCTTTAAAAGAGCTACTTGGGTTTTTTTCATGTTTGTGGTTTTATTTTTTTTTCTTTGTAGTGCTAAGTTTAAAATTGGGCAAGAAATGGAAGCTCTTGTGGTCTGACTAAAGGGCTCAATTTTCATCTGTGCAGAAGAAAGCTGTCATTAATAGAGAGCTTTCATTGTTTATTCTTTTCCATGGTATTGATTTCTGTTATCCTCTCTACTGTGAATCTAGCTCAGTGACTGAGTCATAACTACAGCATATGTAATGAAAAAGAACAAGTCATAAACCACTAGGCTGGGCAAAAAGCCACCAATCTCCCAAATGCCCTATCTCAACTTTTTTTCTATCTTCATAGGTTATTTTGGTTCATGAAGCTAACCTTAGTTAAAGGAGCATAAAAACGATCTCAAACAGGCCTCTGATGTAATTTCTGTTCTTACCAGGGACAGTATTTTCCAAAGAGAAATGGCTTAAAGAAAACTTACAGGAACAAAACAGTGTGCAGGCTCAAGTTCTGCTCAAGTCATTATAAGACAGTCATGAGCCCATAGCAAATTCCGACACCTGGAAAGCTACAAAACCTTCTCCTTTTTTTTAAAGATTCAATCCTAAGTAAAACTTATAAAAACTTTTAAAATAGCAGAAGCGAAGCCTGGGTTTTCTTCTATTTTACTTTTTTTTTTTTCATTTTAGCCTGAAAAGAGATTTTTTTTTTCTGTATAAAACTTTTAACATTTTTTTTTTTTAAGGATTTTAGTTAAGCCAAGACTATTCCTAAAATAGTACACTTAATGTATGGCACTTTTAATAAAAACTTCAGAGATGCTTGGTTAAATGTACTTCCATCTCAATTTTGACAAGTCTCCAAAGACTATGCCTTTCTAATCTTATCTATTCCTTATCAGTCTTACAAGGAATTTTTACTGAAAAATAATGTGTTTGGCAAATAGATCAAATTGGCAGCCACATGAGTGTCACCCAGAACTAGGAATGTTGAACTAATGCTATTTTATCACATGAAGAATATTGATATTAGATAGTAACAGCATTCCCTTTCTAGAGAAATAAAACCCAGAGATTATGGTTGTTCTGCATCCAATTTAATAGCCGGGATGGAATTTTTGGACTCTAAAAGGAAGAAAAGAGTATTAATCATTGTTTATAGACATTAAAGACATTTATTTTTATGATTCTTATGAAAGATCGATATTCTGAACAGTTTTAACACACATATCAGAGTGTTGCCGTTAAAATATTGTCTGTAATCTAACAAAATATTTTTGCATTTGCAACATGGGGATAATATAGAAGAAATTTAAGTTATCAACTTAATTCAGCTTATTCAAAGTTTAGATATAGCATGAGAATTACAAAGGCTTTTTTCAAAACTCAAAATATAATCATGTCAGTCATTAAAGTAGGAAAAAATTATTCCATTAGTTAACAACTTATTAAGTGACACTGTGGCAACATCCAATGCAATTTTTTTAAAGTGTGTACAAGTTTCAGGAAGACTTTGTAAATAAGCAATAGAATTTCAAATTCCAGCTGAGCTCATCTGTTTATTATGACATGTTTTGCTGTTTTTCTCTTCGTGAACAAATACATTTTATCATGAAGAAAAGCATAACTATTTGCATGAGCCACTGATTTAAAATGGAAAGTTTTGGCTAATCCAGTCTTGTGATATTGGTGCATTAGAAATACTAAACTTTATTTGAAAATATTCTTTTAGTGAAATAATTGAACTTCATGTATATTAAGTAGTTTTCAAGAAAATAATGAAAATAGGAATAGGTAGACTGAAGGGTAGTTGGTTCATTTATTTGTATATTCTTATATAGCATTTATTTACATTATCATATGTCTACAGATTCCTTGCTTCCTTTACTAAAATATGGTGTCATTTAAACACACATAGGAGAAAATGTTAGCGTCAAATACTGAATGAAACAGAGCAAGCCTGCCAAAGCATTATTCACTGAAGAGTGGAGATTTCATAGGGAAGTAAATAGAGTAGATTAAAAGAAATAAGAATATTGAAAAGAGTAATAAGTACTCCATTCATATATGTAGCTTTCTCTAGGTAGTACTTGGGGCAGTGCAGGGCATTATCAGATACGAAGGGGTACATGGTATTAGCAGGGACAGCTAATGCATACAGAACAATTGTGTATATAAGCAAGAGCAATGTAAGTCAAATGTTTCCTCATTCCTGCACTGCAAGTTTAGCAGTAGTTGCTAGTGACTATGATAAAACACAGTCGGGACTGCCACCAGAATTAATCTCCTATGTAAATGAATTGTTTTCAGTGCAGATTGCTTCAAGAAAATGTTGTCAATCATGTGTTAAGCGGGTTTTGGGCTTTTTTTTTCGTTTTTTTTAGTAATAAAATTACATGTTTAAAAAAAGCTAAACTGTATTTGAACTTAAGCTAAAGAAATACTTCCAGGGATCAGAAAATGTAAAAGTTATATTTGGTAAAACTTTACATTCACTAGATTATGTAGCTATGTATGAATCTACAAGGCTACACTATCACAAATGAGAGGGTTTTTTTTAAAAAAAATGCTTAAAAAAATAGTCTTTTTGTTATTTTTATAAGAAACAGTTCCAACAATTTCA
This sequence comes from Zapornia atra, assembly GCA_013400835.1. Lineage (NCBI taxonomy): Eukaryota > Metazoa > Chordata > Aves > Gruiformes > Rallidae > Zapornia > Zapornia atra. Next base: position 2,122 of record VZTU01020892.1, on the reverse strand, counting down.
ATGAGGAATAATGGCGTATTCAATACTGACAAAACTATAGGACATGCTTGGTCATGTATGTGCTACATTTCTACTGATTGTATAAAATTACTGTGTAAGTTCTCTATTTACTGAAAAAAGGTCAAATGTAAAATGCATTTAAAGTAAAGGAGGATAGATGTAGATTAAACTTGAGGAAGAAATTTTTGACTGTTGGGGTGGTGAGGCACTGGCACAGGTTGCCCAGAGAAGCTATCAGTGTGTCCCCCCCCCTGGAAATATTTCAGGCCAGATTGGATGGGGCTTTGGGCCACCTGGTCAAGTGGAGGGTGTCCCTGCCCATGGCAGAGGAAGCAGAACTAGTTGATCTTTAAGACCATTCCACCCCAAAACATTCTATGACTCTATTACTCTATTTTTCTATTTTACTTGTTATTCTTATTGGCATTTTGTTAGCTTTACAAAATAATATGTTGCCATTTGACCCACAAGGCTTTTCCAATCTTCTCCTTGATTACAGCAATTTGGTAACTTTATTGAAGCAATTTAGAAATGTTGAGACTATTATAACCAAACATGATATTCAGTTTAGACAGTTTGCTTTTATTGCTTTAAGAATTCAGTTATCTTTTTATTCCCTAAAGGAGACACATAGGAAGATGGATAAACTATCAAATATAATTAAGGAAAACACTTTTGCATCATGCAGTGCACAAAATACAGATCTTCCTATTAAACAACTAACCAAGCATTTACACAACTAATGTGATCAGAAAATTAAAGTACCTGGGGATATTCCTCTCTCTGTCTTCCTCTCCATCTCTCTTTCCATCCTTTGGACAGCTTGTGCAGATGTGATGAGTGTATTTACTTTTTTAGGTGCAGTCTGTCCAGTTAGTTTCCCTGAAGCCTTAAAGGGTTTAAAAGGGTGTAGCCCTCCTGCTAAGTCTATTCCTAGTAAAGAATTTCACATTTTCACTTGGGAAATACAGACAAGAAGTAAAAAATGAAGTAGGTAAACATAAATTGATAGATATCAATGCACCCTTAAGGTTCAGAATACAAACACTAAATGTAACATGAAATTGTTTATACCATCAGTGAACTTATGGATGTGGAGTATTAATATGCCTGGAATATTAATTATGACAATTTAATTTGATATTTGTATTAAAACAGACCTCTTAATCATTTGCAAATGTTTAAGTAGGATCATGTAAAACCTCCAGATGGTGGTAGCAATTGTGTATCTGACAAAAAACGTGCCTATCTTAACATAGGATAATTCTGTAGCTGGAGTACTGCTAGCTCCTATTTCCTTTGAAAACTCTTTCTAGAGTTACATTTCCTTTTGGAAAAAGTATATTTTTAGTCATCAAAAATCACTATGCCTTTTATTTATTTTTTTTAATCATGTTCTCTTATAAAATATAATGTTCTGGGGTTTTGGGTTGGTTTTTTTTCCATACCTTCCCCCCTCTAACCTTAAGAGATCCAACACCAGGCAGTCTGCTGCAGCAGAGTTCCAATAAATGAAAATTTGGATGCTTTAACTGAAACCATCTGCCCTGTTGTAAGCCAAACTGGGACATCCTTGTGATCTATTGAGATCTTATTGTAATATTTCTTTTCTGTCACATGTTAAGGGGATGTGCATGAAATGTTACTAAGAAGTCTGGTATAACTATTTGGTGTGCCTTTTTTCTGACACTCTGCTGTTGACTAATATTTTGCTTTACTTGACAGCCACCCAATTCTCTTTGAATTAAAGTTAATCAAAGACTTCCATTTCAATGAGTGCCAAACCAAACTGTCTGCTGGACAAGTTACATCTTCACCAAGGAGTTAGCTTCTTTTATGCCTGCTGGAAATACAATTCAGCAGAGAGGAAAACATCTAGGAGATTCCTGGAATGTGTGGAAGACAACTGCCCGAGTTACCTGGTGAGTGAGCTAACAAGGGAAGGTGGCCCACTGGACCTGTTGTTTGAGAACAGAGAAAGATTTGTGGGTGATGTAGTGGTTGGACGCTGTCTTGGGCATAGTGGTCATGAATAAATGATTTTGATTCTTGAAGAAGTAATGAAGGGACTCAGCGGAACTGCTACCTTGAACTTCCAGATGGCAGACTTTGGCCTGTTTAG
>VZTU01020891.1:19141-35754 GCA_013400835.1 Zapornia atra | reverse complement strand
ATTCTATGATTCTATGAATATGGTCTGTCAGTTTACTGTAGAGATGGAAAAAAGCACCACAGTTTCCTTCTGTGAAATACAAAAGAGCTTCACAAATGTTGGTGTGTTGTTTGTTTTATTTTTTCTTTGGTTTTTTTTTTCTTTTCCTCTTCCCCAGCATGAGCCTGACACTCAAAACTCAGAGAATTTGGGAGCAAACTTTTGAATTCCTTTGAAAATTGGAGGTGGTGGTTCTGGTGCTGAAGAGAGGTGGTGAGGTTTAAGGCTGTAGGGTTTCCCCCAAGCACATGCTGTGTATCCTTGTCCCTTACTGCTCTTTGCTCTCTCTTTCATCCCAAATACTGAAGAAAAACCAGCAGCTGAGAATCATTAGTTTTCATATCATGCTGGTCCCAAAGCTGTGTGGGGACTGGTCTAGGGGAGGTCTTGGAAAATGGCTTTCCTGGGGTTGTAGCTCTTTGAGAAGGTGAAATGAAAATGAAGTAGAAAATGAAAACTAAAGCACAAAACCCTGTACAACTGTTGATAAGGAGAAAAGGCACCAGTGCCAATGGTGCTTTACGGAAAGCATTTTCCCTGTTGACAATCTTGTTATCCATCTGCTTGGGAATGGGCATAATAACATCAGCCATGGCTTTCTTCAATAAAAATATGGAGGCTATGAGTGGGAAGGAGAACTCACTGCCAAGACAGGATAGGATCAGAGAATCACAGGATTGTAGGGGTTGGAAGGGACCTCCAGAGCTCATCGGGTCCAACCCCCTGCCAAAGCAGGGTCCCTAGGACAGGGCACACAGGGAGGTGTCCAGATGGGGCTGGAATCTCTCCAGAGAAGGAGACTCCACACCCCCTGGGCAGCCTGGCCCAGGGCTCCCTCACCCTCACTGGGAAGAAGTTCTTCCCCAGATTGGGGGGAACTCCCTGTGCTCCAACTTGCGCCCATCGCCCCTTGTCCTGTCCCCACAGACGCTGAGAAGAGGCTGCCCATGTTCCCCTGGGTCCCACCCCTCAGCTATTGATCCCCATTGATCAGATCCCCTCTCAGGCTTCTTCTCTCCAGGCTGAACAGCCCCAACTCACTCAGCTTTTCTTCCCAGGGGAGATGCTCCAGGCCCCTCATCTTCTCCATGTCCCTCCTCTGGACTCTCTCCAGGAGATCCCTGTCCCTCCCTCCCCCAGGGAGCCCAGGTATGGATGCAGTCCTGCAGCCAACATGGCTTTATAGAGTCATAGAACCAATGAAAGGTTTGGGTTGGACCTCAGAACCCACCTAGTTCCAACACCCTGCCACAGGCAGGGACACCCTCCACTAGGCCAGGTTGCCCAAAGCCCCATCCAACCTGGCCTTGAAGATGAAAGTGGGGTGGGTTTTTTTTTGCACTGGAAGGAGAAATATTGACAGTCCCCCTCCTGTTCTGTTTCATCTCTCACCTGTGGTCTGGAAGTGAGAAGAAGAGTTTCATGTTCCTGATAAAATCAAGATTTTTTTCCGGGAGGTTTTTCAGGTGGCTTGTGCATAAAATGCTGGCTAGAGGAAAGTCCTGAGAAACTGGGAGGGGAGTAATTTCCTGGAGGGAATCATGTGTTTTCCTAGAGTTCCTGGTGAGCTCGGGGACTCTCTGGATACACAGATGAGTTTGTGCTACTCTCACCTTGGAAACCAGTAACGTGCAATGATTTAGTCACGTTTTACGCTGCTGGAATGACACAAAAGGGGCAAAACTAACCCATGCTGGGCATCCTGCTCCTCTCATGCCTTGGGTTAGCTCATCAGCATGGTCCTTAATTGAAGAAGGGCCAGGCTTACATAAAGGTATGCCCAGCTTGACCTCGAAGAGTCTTTACCCACCGCTTTTTGGGTTGATTAGCCTCTCAGTATGGTTAACTCAAGGACTAGTAATGGGTGACTCGTTTCCTAGAGGAGGCTGTTTGTTGTAGTTTGACTCTGAAAGCAACTTGATTAACGGAATAGTTTAATGGGGGAGAGAGAGAGAGGAGAGAGAGGGAAATGCCGAGCAAAAAGACTTTCCCCCTTTTTACTTAATTACGAGCATTAGTTGAAGGAGCAATGGAAAATAGAGTTGTAAAGCTCCCCTTTCATGCGACTGCCTGATGCCCTAGAGATATTTTCCTTGCTCTTTTATCATTATAGCTAGGATCATCTTGTATTTTTAGTCTAATAGCTGCAGCTTAAGTAATTTGTATAATAGTTGGTAATAGCAGCTTATGCAAAGCAGGGAGAGTATACCTTGGGAAGGAAGAAGGTACTGCCCATCCTCATGAAGGCAAAATTAAATGAACCCATCAGAAAATAACCTGGGTAAAAGGGGATCCAGACAGCTAGATGGATTGTGATGTGACTGTGGATCTACGGTATTCCTGTTCCTTTTGGGAAGCAGGGAAAGGCTTGCTCCGTGGTGGAAGAGGTTTCCTGCTTGAGTCTTCGAGGGGCGAATGCTTCTATGGTGAGGATGACTCATGGTGAAGACATGGTTGAGTCCCCTGGTGCAAAAATCCCCTTCTGTGGGCTGGTTCAGCCTGGAGAAGAGAAGGCTGCGGGGGGACCTCACTGCAGCCTGCCAGTCCCTGAAGGGAGCAGAGGAACGGGAGGGGAATCAACTTTTTAAGAGGGCAGAGACTGGCAGGACAAGGGGGATGGAGTGAAGCTGGGGGAGGGAAGAGTTAGATGGGATATCAGGGAGAAGTTCTTTGCAGGGAGAGTGGTGAGGGGCTGGAACAGGCTGCCCAGAGAGGGGGTGGGTACCCCGTCCCTGGGGGTGTTCAAGGCCAGGTTGCCCTGGGAAGCCTTGTGTAGCTCCAGGCCTGGAGGTTGGTGTCCCTGCCTGTGGCAGGGAGGTTGGAGCTCTGTGACCCTTGGGGTCCCTTCCAACCCAGACCAGTCTGGGATTCTATGAAAAATTGTTATTGGTGTATAAAGAAACTCCTGAGTTATGGCAACGGTGGATTCTGCTGTCACAGGACCATCACTAAACAGCATTCCACTGTGGATGCTCATGGGGATTGGCTCGCCCCAGGCTTTCAGTGACAAGACACGTGCTCCAACGTCCTGCAAAGTAAGTTCTGCAGGTTGCTGGCCTCAAGCACAAGAGTTATGGCTTTGAGCAAAGCCTTTGGCTAACACATTTGGCTCTCAAGTGTCCTCCTGGCAGCAAGCGTTATAGGATTACTCTGAGAAAGCATCGAAGTAGTATGGAGTTGTCCAGGGATTTTAGGGGTGCTTGTTGACCTGTGTTCTTCAGGATGGCTTTCCCAAGCTTATGTCCTCATGAAGTTGTGAAAAGTGGGGTGAATACCCACATCAATCTCCCCTACACTCCATTTATTTTAATTTTTCTTGAAGGAGAGAGCAACATCAGTAATTTTTTCTGGACTGCAGAACATCTCATTGGTATGTCAGTCCCATGGCTGGATTATATCCGGGCTACAAGGTCCTTTCTTTGATGTTAATGAAGGAGAAAACCCAGGGAAGGGGGGTGGGGGGTGGAAATGCCTTCTGCAGCAATGAATAAAATAACTTATTTCTCCCTCTAAGCACACAAAACAGAGGGTGCTTCAACACTGGTATCAGATGTTGACCTTTGGACCTGAAGATGTGGAAGAAATTCGCTTCTAAGGGGTGGGGGGGAAATAAAATAAATTAAAATACAGATAATCAGAGCAGCGTTTGCAATGTTGGTCCTTGAAATTTAGGCGGTGAGAACCTGCAGAGCTGCAGATGTTTGCATTAATTCCGTGGCAGGGATCTTCATTTAAAGTCCGTGAGCGGCGGCGCACATGTGCAGTCTGGAGGTAGGATGTAAAAGCCATCAATCAAAGGAGGAGGAAAGCAAAAATAATAAATAATCCAACAGTAAGCTCAGGATGGAAAGGAATTTATTCCCTGCTCTTTTCCTGCCTCATTTTTACACCGTTTTTTGGGGGGGAACTGGTAAAATAAAAAGATCACTTGCTGTCCTGTGGAATTGCAGGGATGGAAATTTAATCACAGTTAATTGAGTGTGTCTGCATGCAAAGCTGAAATTGGCATCCTAATGAAAGCTAAGGTTTAAAACAGGGTTGGTTTTTTTTTTTTCAACAGGGCTTATTTAAATTAGGATTTATTTTTTTTTAAATAAGATTCATTGCAAATAAAAAGTACAGTGAGCCTATGAGATGACCCCGCTCACTGATGCTGGTTTGAATCGCCTTCGGTGTGCTCTTGGGTTTTAAATACTTTTGCTGACGTGGCCGTGTCTGCTGGGCACAACAGTAATAAAAAATCTGTGTGGAATCAGGATGGCTGAGAAAAAAATAAATAAATACTACTAATAATTAGCAGATGGGATTTGTTTCTCATTTGTCAGATGTTGAAAGTGAAGGTTCCCCTCTAAAGGCAACGAGGCTAAAAAGAAAACGCAGGACCCCAGCTTTAGGGAGAGATTCCTGGTAAATGAAGTACACACATGAAGCTTCTTTTTTTTTTTAATCTGTCTCTTCTGACTCGATTTGTATGCAGGAGGCGCTCGCTCTGATGCTGAAGGTTATTCTATTTTTAACTCCCTGCTGCTGCACTTACTTTCTTCTTTTTTTTTTTTTTTTATAAGGAGAGGTACATTCCCTATACCACAAAATACTTTCTTCCAATATCAATTAAAAGAAAATCTTTTAAAAATATATATATATACATATATAAAATAGCATAAGCCAAAACAACCTTATAGGAGCAGTACGTATCCCGGACCAGTCTCTACTTCTTGACGTACGCTATTTTGACATCACTTACAGCCCTTTTTGGAATCCTCACACCTCTTTCCAAAGGAGCTGGCTACTTGTAGGAGTTTTATTTAGTGCTTCCACCCTATTGCTTGATAATTCACCCCCCAATAACTAGAAGTGAGGAGGAGGAAGGAAGGCAGCTCTTTCTGGGAGCAGCCACCCCCCTTTGCGTCGGGCTCCTGCCAAGGGAGAGGGATGCTCTGCCTGGAGAGGATGGAGGAAAAGGGGTTTACAGAGAAGCAAGTCAGTGCTGAAACCCTTTTCATGTTGTTTGCAGCCACAGAACGTAAAGGGGAATGAAAACTAGAGCAGGCACAGCGAGCGTGTAGAGCGCGTATCCCATCTCTCGCGAGGCGCTCACTGAAGGAAGAAAAAACCCACAGCGTTGGCTTCTGAGCAGCTTTGAGACACTGGGATGAGTGTGTGTGAGCGGAATCTGGATTATCCTGGTCTTGCTGGTGGTTGGGTTTTTTCTTTCCCTCTGTGTACTACGGAGATTGGATGGTCTCATCTAGTTTGGGAAGAGATGCCACTGGCGGGCTGGATCTTCATCTTGCTTGGCGGTAGAGCCTGAAGAAGTAAAGTGGTCAAACCTTATATAAGAAACTGCCAAAAAAACTGCTACACAAGGTTGCCCAGGGCCCCAGCCAACCTGGCCTTCAACACCCCCAGGGATGGGGCACCCCCCCCCTCTCTGGGCAGCCTGTTCCAATGCCTCACCACTCTCTCTGCAAAGAACTTCCCCCCAATCTCTTCTCTAACCCTTCCCTCCTCCAGCTTCACTCCATCCCCCTTGTCCTGCCAGTCTCTGCCCTTGAACAAGCCCCCCCTCCTGTTCCTCTGCTCCCTTCAGGGACTGGCAGGCTGCAATGAGGTCCCCCCACAGCCTTCTCTTCTCCAGGCTGAACCAGCCCAGCTCCCTCAGCCTCTCTCCATAGGGGAGCTGCTCCAGCCCTCTGAGCATCTCCCTGTCCCTCCTCTGGCCCCTCTGCAACAGTCCCACATCTTTCTTGTGTTGTGGCCCCAGCTCTGGACACAGGACTCCAGCTGGGGCAGAGCAGAGAGGGACAATCCCCTCCCTGTCCCTGCTGCCACCCCTCTTCTTCCCTTATGTTATTACTCAGCTTAACTTGATGCACTGGACTCCACATCTCTCCACGCATTAAAAACAATTTTAAAGGCTAGGAGATCCTTTGCAAAGGCTTTTGGGGGTTGAACCAGAGCGCAGTAGTCATGAATAATTATGCCTCCTCCCCACGTGACAAGAGCTTAACGAAGACGCTTCCTTATCAAAGCTCTTTCTTTAAAAGTAAAAACATCAAATGAACTAGTAGAAAAATTCTAATTAATTTTTCATCGCGTGCAGAGTCTCTGGAATAATTACCAGAGCTGAGATTCCCCATAAGCCAAAAAAAAAAACCCCAAAATTAAAAATTTAAGAATATAATCTGGGATGCCAGAAATAGTGAGAATTTTAGGGGCAGGTATCAATTTTCATTGACTTTGGGAAATGATTGTAGATGCAGCAGGTTGGCTGCTACGTAGTGTTTGGGGGGTGGGCATCTCTGTCGAAGAGAAATCTTTTCTTGATGGGAAAGGGGGAAAAAGAAATCTGGTTGAAATGAGGAACTTTGAAGGCATCTTCAACTCTGTGTGGTCGTACTCATTATAAATTGGTTTTCCACGAATAAATTATGGCTCGCACGAAGCTCTTTGGGGTGTTGATATCTCACTGCCTTTTTGCCCGTGGCTGGTTTTCATCAAAATATTGTTTTTTCATCAAAATATTTCATCAAAATAATCATCTGTTTAATATTTGGTATTGTCACATGGGAACATACTTTGGATTCCTGTGAAATGACCAGAAATTTGATCCTGTTTATAGCAATAAAAGTCTGGTCAATCCAGCTACCTGGGGGGGAAAAAAAAACAACCCCAAACAACCTATTTTTTATGGACTGGGAAGTAAAGTTATGTTCTGTATTAAATAACCATTGTGCTTCAGCTTTATTCCCAGGAAGAACATCTACGTGTGGATGAATTAAGTCCAGGACATTTGAAAAACAGCAAATACAGAGATGGAAAAAAAAAGAATTACATATCTATATGTGAAAAAAATTTTTATATATATATCCATTCCCCTAAATCAATTGTTTTCTGTTTTTTGTGATATTAAAAGGAAATGAACTTCCATACCTGGGGTAAAACGTGGATATACATATTTATTCCATATTCAGAAGCTCTTGCTGTGTAAAGTTAAGGTGGTTTATCGCTTATATAGCTTAATAAAGAAACTTTTAAAGGCAACATGGTCTGATTAAGTGTCTTAAGGAGATATTTGAAGCCTAAACTGTTAATTACAGAGGAGTTTGCAGGTGTTTTATCCTGCACACCACACTGTATTTAAGTGTCTGTACAATACTCGTGGTGAGAAGGTGGAACTGGTCTTGAGTTGGAGAGGAAATGTGATTCCACGCCCGATTTTGGGCTAAAATGTGATTGTTTGTTGGTAACTTTAATGGGGTTTTAATTAAGTGTACTTACAGGACAAGAAAGACCATATGGTCCCACTTATTATAAGCTGATTTAACTTTTCCCAAGGATAATTAAGACCAACTGCTCTATCTGCCATATTAACAACTGCAAGAAAAGCAAGAAGTCTTACTCCTAGCTTACTTATCACTAATGTCATGAGCAAAATTAGCATGGTAAGTAGATAATTCTCTGTTACTACCCTTGGACAGCCTTCTAGGTTGACCCGCCTGGTGTTTCAGTCAAAACACCCTATTTTTCAAAGTAAAATAATAATCAATGGCTCATCCTCAGCGCTGTGTGCAGAGTCAATTCCCACCTGAACTGTGTTTCTGGGTAAGAGCTTTGCTTTAGGGTTTTGTGTTTGAATGGTACCTCATATGACTGTTGGGTTGGGGGGGGCTTTTTAATTTATTATGTCTCCTTACAGTGTGCTCAGGCTTTAAAAAGAGAGGGTTTGGCCTAAGCCCACTTCGATTTTGAAGAAGAAAATAAAATATAAAATGAGATATAAATTAAAATGTAAAATAAAATAAAATAAAAAGAAAATATAAAATAAAAGATGAGACATAAATTAAAATGTAAAATAAAATAAAAATTAAAATAAAAATAAAGCAAAAGAAAAATATAAAATAAAACAAAACATAACGCAAAAATAGATAAAGTAACATATGAAAATAAAATATAAAATAATTTTTAATTAATTTTAAAAATTTTTTCAAAGAGAAAGACTTGGCACTAGACCTATGTGAGATGAGCTTGCTGCATGGAGTGGTCGTGGCCCTGGAGCTACCTCTTCTGCAACACTAGCTGCCTCCTGCTGTCATTGCTCAGAGGTCCGTTGCATGATTCATCTGCTCCCTGCCAGACTGAGCCAAGCTTCAGGGACAATTTTCCTTGGCAATGAAAGGATATTTATTTATTCATTTATTTATTTTCCCACTCCACTCCACTGTTCTTCTTGGAGAAGAGATTTATAGGGGGGAGCAGAGCTGCCTGGGGTGATGTGCTGCAGAGCAGTGGGTTCAACTGTTGAGCAAATGTAGATGATGAGGTGACCAGGGGAGGAAGAAGAAAAACAAGGGGAAAAGAAAAATGAGCTGTGCTCAGAGCTCTGTGGGTGTGTTCCAGGGCAGCAGCATCACGATGATGCCCACATTGACCTGGGAGGGGGTCTTAGGACCTCGCTTGGTGGCTTTGCACTGAGACAGAAACCCCCTCTTGCCGTAGCCTGTTTGTCAGCAACAGCCTTATTTCATGATACCTAAGGTTTCTTTACAGCCAACCTCCTCCTTCCTGAAGGGATGGTTGATGTTTTCAGGATCCAGTACTCTAGAAAACCAAACCAGGCACATTGTTCCTATTTCTCACCCTGTTCTGGCTCAGAAGCTGTTGGGCAAATAAATTTGGAGAGTCCTATTTCTCCTGGATCGGTGGGTCATGGCAGCATCTTTTATTTTGGGTTTGGTTTTGGGTTTTTTGGGTCTTTTTTATTTATTTCACAGCCTGAGCTGAGTAGGTTCTTTCTGCTAGCTGCCTGCTGAGATTTTATGGCCCTCAGGAAGACACTCCCCCCAACCCCCCTCTTTTTTTGGGCCAATTGAGTTAGTTCATCTCAGTTTATTTGCATCTTGATTGTCTGCACAGGGGTTATCTTCCATCACAAAGCTCTGCACAGCAGGCCAGGTGAACGCCTGGGATAAGATCTTAGAGGTTTCCTCGTGCTTATAGAAGTTCTAGAGGAATCTTGGTCACTTTTTCTTCTGCTTTCCCCTGCAAAATCAAACCTGCCTCTTTTTAACCTCGCTGTAGAAAGTCAGGGAGAAGTTTCAGGCTTCTTTTGAACCTGCTTTGCCAAGTGTTTTTACTTTTTCTGCCTTTTTTCCAGCTGGCTGCATCTTCCGGTCTGATAAACATGGCTATAAATTAGATCTCCTGAGTGTGTGGTTTTCAGGTGCTCTTTAACCTTTTTTCTACCTGAAAGTGCAGAGGATGCCTTTATTTTTTGCTTGCCACGGGCACAGGGAGGGGGGATCTTGTGGGGACAAATGGAGGAAGAGGGAAAAAAGCCCTTGGAAAGGGTATAAATGGGGTGGGGGGGAGGGAGAAAGCAGTGGGTTTGCTGCGGGTGCCGTGGGAATTGGGGAATCTGCATGAGAGGCTCATCTTTGACCTGGGTGGAGCTTGAGCCAGAGTTCAAATTGCTGCTGGAAGAGCAGTAATGAAGTATGACCTGCTGGAGAGGAGCTCTGCAGAGAAGGACCTGGGGGTCCTGGCTGGTGACAGGGTGGCCATGAGCCAGCAGTGTGCCCAAGGAGGCCAAGGGGATCCTGGGGGGCATCAAGAGGAGTGTGGGCAGCAGGTCACAGGAGGGGATCCTCCCCCTCTGCTCTGCCCTGGTCAGGCTCCACCTGGAGTGTTGTGTCCAGTGCTGGGCTCCCTGGGATCAAAGGGACAGGGATCGCCTGGAGAGAGTCCAGGGGAGGGACATGGAGATGCTGAAGGGCCTGGAGCATCTCCCCTGGGAGGAAAGGCTGAGTGAGCTGGGGCTGTTCAGCCTGGAGAGAAGAAGCCTGAGAGGGGATCTGATCAATGGGTATCAATAGCTGAGGGGTGGGACCCAGAGGGACATGGGCAGCCTCTTCTCAGCGTCTGTGGGGACAGGACAAGGGGCGATGGGCTCAAGTTGAGCACAGGGAGTTCCCCCCCAATGTGGGGAAGAACTTCTTCCCAGTGAGGGTGAGGGAGCCCTGGGCCAGGCTGCCCAGGGGGTGTGGAGTCTCCTTCTCTGGAGAGATTCCAGCCCCGTCTGGACACCTCCCTGTGTGCCCTGTCCTAGGGACCCTGCTTTGGCAGGGGGTTGGACCCGATGAGCTCTGGAGGGCCCTTCCCACCCCTACAACTCTGTGATTCTGTGATGACTGCACGGGGCTGTAAGGAACATCACCCATTCAGCGATCCCAGCGCATCCTTAAATGTATGGAAGGAGCTCATTTAAAATCTGAGCCTCCTGGGTGTTGCTGGGTTGCTTATTGCTGGCCTGAGCCCCTGCAACGTGGCCGGCGTTGGCAGTAGGAATAAATCAGACTGTTAGTTGACTCGTGTGGGTCAAGGGCTTTGTCATGGCCTATAGGAAACATAAAGACCGAAGCCAGCGCTCACCCGTGCTGATGTTACTGGAGACGTTACCGCGATCTCCCTATTGCTTGGGGCACTAGACCGTAGTTTATCTCCGCTGGAACCTTGGCTTTCTCATGAGCATCACCCTCCAACTCGCTGGGTGAGGAGCAGCATTGGCCTTTAACGGTTTTGGAGGAGTAAAATGGGAATGCTCACAAACCCCCAGCATCTCTGCCACCCAGTAACGCTGACCTACTTTCCCCTCCCCGCCTGCAGATCTCCAACCCAGCCGCATCTGCCGCAGCCAGAAGTGCTCATGGGTGAGATGACTGATTCGGTGTTAGGGATGTTAAAAAGAAAAGGGATGGGAATAAAGGGAGTTAACAGCTTTCCACCAGCATTTTTGCTTCCTGGTGCTGGTGTTTAACCTATTACTTATTTAAAGGATAGGACCAGAATACAGAAAGTGAAGATGAATCTGCATTTCACTCTATTCCCAGGTTTTATGACTACTGTTTTAAGTCAGCTGGAGGTTTGTTATTAAGAAACCCCAACTAAATCCCAATGTAACCATAAAATTAAATATTTATTTATTATATCATCTTTCTTCTTTATTTTGTAGCTGAGAGCATCTCCATCCAGTGGTACATCCCATGGCAGGATGGATTTTAAGGGCACTTCTGAGAGTTATGAATATTTATATGGACTCTAAGTCTGGGTCATCTAGCCTGGAGAATGATTTGTGTGGTGGACCAGGCCCCACAACTGTGGGGGTGGGTTGGTTGTTTTTTTTCCCCTACCTTTAAGCCACTTTCTTTTAATCTCTCGTTTTCCAACCAGTTTTAATTACAAGAGCGAATGAAGCCAGGGCAGTGAGTGGCAAGCAGCATCTCCCCCTCCCCATTTAAATGCACGAAAAGCCAAGCACGTGCTTTGGTCCAAGACCAAGAAGCCCAAAAACTGAGATGCTCAAGGGAGGCAGCATCACAAACCAGCCTACTGCAGCTCTTTGCATCAATTTAGGAAAAGCATGGGCCCTGGATTCCCAGGGTGAGCTGCCCAGCTGAAAGGCAAGTTGGACCCTGAGGGCTGCTGAGATTCAGGATGAGCGGTTGCACAGCAGGCAAAGACCTTTCTAACTGGTTTGATGGGGATCTGTAGGGTCAAGGTTGCTTGTGGGGCACCATTGGGCTCCTCAGACCGCAAACCAGGTGGTCAAACATGTCTTATCTGCAAAGGGGAAAGATCTCCTTTACCTTTCCTTGTAGGTGTGATGTATCTCCATCTGGCCTGCCATGATACGTTCCTCCATTGCTGGGTCACCATTTCAAGGTGGGGAGGCAAGAAAGTCAGGGCCAGGACTTGCTGCTTGCTCTTCATCTTGTCATCTGCCAGCTCTCCCTGCTACTTTCCTCTCAAGCCTATTCTTTCCCTATTAATTACACAGTCATCCTCAGGCAAATGAAATAATTAGTGTTTAGTGTAAACAGCGCCAGCGTGCGCTGGGAATACCAATGAGGGGGGAGGTTCTTCCCCTCAGTCGTGACTTTTGGTGACCACACACCGCTCTGTCTGTTGACAGGCTCCAAGAGAAACACCAGCACCTGCTCCTCGTGCGACGTGAGCTCCTGGTGACCAGGTCTCCTGCTGATGGAGGGGCTGAACTTCTCCATCAGTTGATGACCTGGAGGCGTTGGTGTGTGTAACCCTCCGGTGAATGATGCCTGCTGTGGTGCTGTTGTGTGGTACAGGAGGTGTCAGAGATGCCCCTAGGATGGAAGGATAAACAGCCTTGGTGTGGGTAGTCTTCTGCTGAGAATAAGCAGGGAGGGGGTTGCACTTGGGGAAGCTTTGGCTGTTGTTGAGTCCAGCATGGAAGAGGCCAGGTCTAACTGTTCTTCAGTCTCCCCATGCTGCTCGTAATAATTCTGGCATCAGGAGGGTAAATAACCTTCTGTACTTCACCTTATCTTGGAATTTTAATTTTCCTGGTGACGCAGCTTCTGACCTTGAGGTCCGACTCTACTAATTGGGCGTCCACAACACTGCAGCTCCTTAGGTTGCCTCTTGCTTTTGCCAAAGCACTCAGGTTAACAACTTTCCTGACTCTTTCCAATCTGCTTGCTGCTTCTACTGAGGAAAACCCTTGTCCCAGACAAGGAGACCATTCTAATTTCCAGGTCTTGAGGGGAGGGGGTGTTTGTTCTATAAAATAACTTTTTTTTTTTAAAATAAAAGAGGTAAAATGAATCACTCTGAGTTTCAAACTAACTCAAACTAACCCTTTAGAGAAGAATTCGTACCGGCTGTGACAGGAGGCCTGTTCAGCTGGATCCAATCGTGGATGCGGCCCCATTCGTGCCCTTTAAATGAATGCTGCCAATTATCTTCATTAAACATGGAGGTGGCTGTCACTGTGTGGCAGCTGTAGGACACTCGCTTGTGCCCTACACAAGGGTTGTGTCTCTCTCTTCCACCACTGGAATACCTCAGAGACCCCCACCCCACCGCAAAACAAGCATGACACGCCACGCTTTCCAAAAAACCCTGGGGAACAAGATGTTTCTGCCCAAGTTTAGGGCAGATGAGGGTCGCTGTTCAAAGCAGGGTATGGTGTAACCTTGATGAGCACATCGGCTCGCACGTGAGTCACGCTGCTTGTTTGCAGCTGCAGGTGCTGTCTGGTAACGTGCATGACACTGAGGGGTTTTTTGGGGGGGGGGATATTCAGTTGCCATGGCTCTGGAGTAGCTTATTATAGCTGCAGGTAACGGGCTTTTCACTGTTAACAACCCTACGTGTTTGCTTATCGCCGGAGGCCGGAGGCAACAGGCTACAGGCAGAAAGGAGAGTGAGGATTATTGAAGGGGCTCGTGGGATGGGGGGGTGGTTCTGCCAAGTGCTAGCACCTTTTTGCATGCAAGGCTTCCTTCCAAAAGCAGGTGCTCAAATCCATGCCCTCAACTACCTTTCCTCTCTTGGACGTTCGAACCTCAGACCTACCTGCAGCATCCTGGAATTTTGCATGCCAAGAACCCCCCCCCCCCCAAAAAATCCCAAACCCAGGATAATTAAACCCAAACCAGTCTTGAGCCGCCCTTCTGTACCCTGTTCACTTCCTAACACACTGGCCTCCCTGCTCTAACGCACTTATTCAGAAGAGGTGAGGAGCAGATCAAGACAAATAACAACTACATCTAAACAACAACCTTCCTGAAGACAGCAAGGAGTCGTAAACTGGTCTCCAGCAGCAAACCCAGGAACCAAGTGGAAGCAGAAAGACCTCTATTTCTCCCTCCTGGTGGGACCATCACGCATCTGCAGTGCTTTAAGTGGACTTTATTTCCTTCCCAGAAATCTGGGAAGGTATCTTTCACAGGCAGAGTGGGTTTTTTTTGGGGGGGGTGTGTTTTTGGTCTGTCGGTAACTAAACTGTGTGAGATTTATGGAGTTGGCTGCAGGAGGGGGGAGAGCTGTGCTTAGAACAATTTCTCCTGCTTTTAGTGCTAATGTATTTGTTTTAAATCTGGGTTTAAATCTTCTCTGGAGGATTCCAGCAAGTTCCCTGTGTATTTTTTAATGCAGAGCTCCGATCACACTTGAAACAGTTATAGTACTAACTCCTGGCAAATTAATTAAATGCATCTCTAAATTTCTGGTGGAGTTCTAACGGCCTTTTTATTGTTCTTTCTCAGGTTCAGATTAAAATCATCTTTAATGTAGAGAATCTATTGTAAACAATAAACTCCCACAGGGTTGTGTGGGGGAGGGAAGGGGGGATTGGAAGGGGAAAAAAAAAGAATGAAATCACCTTTTCTGTGTTTCTCAGGACCAGATTGAGACCTAATGGAAAAGCTGCTGTGGTGAATTCAATTTGGACTTAGGATCAAACGTTCTGAAGATCTTCCTCCTCTTCCACATGAGGAGGAACAACCCTATGAACCAGGACATGCTTTTTTTTTGGGGAGGGGGACCAACTGGAAAGTAGTTTTGAGGGAAATGTCCTGTTAGACAGCAGGTTGACAGTGAGGCACCAATGTGACAACAGTGTCCTGGGGTGCCAACAGGTTGAGGTTGAAGTGGGCCTTGTACTCAACACTGGGTCACAAAGGTGATTGGGGGGAGCTGGAGGACATCTCCCATGAAGACAGGCTGAGGGAGCTGGGCTGGTTCAGCCTGGAGAAGAGAAGGAGACCTAATTGTGGCCCACCCAGTACTCAAAGGGGTCCCACAGGAACGTGGAGAGGAGCTGTATAACAGGGGGTGTAGTGACAGGACAAGGGGCAATGGCTTCAAGCTGAAAGAGGGCAGGGTTAGGTAAGACCTTAGGAAGTAATTCCTTACTATAAGGGTGGGGAAGCACTGGAATGGGCTGCCCAGAGAGGAGGTGGGTGCCCCATCCCTGGGGGTGTTCAAGACCTTTCAGTTCTAAGCCTTTCCCCATGCTTTAGGTAGAGCTGTGATTGAATTCCAGGTGTAAAACTCCACATCCCTTTGGAAAGCTGGTGGTGCCGACGCCGCTGGGCTGGGTAGGGTGCTGTGAGCTTGCGATGCAAGACAAAAGCATCTTCACAAAGCAAAAAAAGCCCCAAATCCCAGCAACCCAGACATAGATTTGGTGGGTTTCTTTACTCCCACCTTCCATGGACATACTGAGGTCGGGAGGGAGGGTGCACCAGCCTTGGGAGAAGATACCAGGAGCTGCTTCCTGCTCTGCTGTGGGATTGGGGTGGATTTGGGTCTGTGAGCATCCCTGCTATGGGGGGCACTGATTTTTTTTTTCCTGTTCTTTGGCTTTGTCAAACTGGCAAGGAGAATAAAAATCTCCTGGAGAGCAATATAAAAGCCAAACCCTTTGTGGAGGGGTGTGCAGACCCATCATCTCAGTGACCTGGTGGCGGGTCCTCTTCTTGAATTCAAATGCTCTGAGACATGAGGTGATGTTTACCAGCCCTGCTGCAGAGCCTTTCCTCTGCCTTCCCACTGCAGCACTGCTTCTGCTGGCTCGTAGGCAGTGTTGAGGCTCCTCTCCCCCAGGACAGCTGGAGGTGGAGGCTGGTTTTGTGTTTGTTCTTGGCACGCAAGCTCCTCTCAGCGAAGGCTCGGCTCTCACGCTCTCAGGGGGTACGCGCTGCTAACCTCAAACTCATTCGAATGCGCCTGACGCCTTCCCAGCCCAGCTCCTTTCTGTTTGATCTCAGAGCAATTAATTTCGTCCTTCAGCATCTCATCCTCCCAACTGAACTTCTTCCAAGTGGGCTAATTGTATGCCCTCTTTGCTAGGGTTCTGGCAGTATCCTAGGGAGCACGAGCTTTCTGTCCCCATCGCCACCGCGTCCCACATCTAAGCCACCCACCTGCTGCCCTCCCTGTTCCTACCAGCCAGAAGGGTTGTGAAGACGTGGCTGCTGATGCCACGTTAACAATCAGACCTTCAGGATGGAGGTCGCAAAGACATCGAACCTGGCAAGGTGCCCCCCAAGGATGGGGGCAGCAGGTGGGCAAGGGAAGGGCTCACCATCTTTGGGCAAAGACTCCTTGAGAGCAGCCCTGCTGAGAAGGACTTGGGGATTCTGGTAGATGAGAAACTCCCCATGAGCCAGCAGTGGCTCTTGCAGCTCGGAAGGGCAATGGGATCCTGGGCTCCATCAGCAGAGGGGTGGCAGCAGGGACAGGGAGGGGATTGTCCCTCTCTGCTCTGCCCCAGCTGGAGTCCTGTGTCCAGAGCTGGGGCCCCAATACAAGAAAGATGTGGGGCTGTTGGAGAGGGGTCAGAAGAGGGACAGGGAGATGCTCAGAGGACTGGAGCAGCTCCCCTATGGAGAGAGGCTGAGGGAGCTGGGCTGGGTCAGCCTGGAGAGTAGAAGGCTGTGGGGGGACCTCATTGCAGCCTGCCAGTCCCTGAAGGGAGCAGAGGAACAGGAGGGGAATCAGCTTGTTCAAGGGCAGAGACTGGCAGGACAAGGGGGATGGAGTGAAGCTGGAGGAGGGAAGGGTTAGAGAAGAGATTGGGGGGAAGTTCTTTGCAGAAAGAGTGGTAAGGGGCTGGAAGGGGCTGCCCAGAGAGGGGGTGGGTGCCCCATCCCTGGGGGTGTTCAAGGCCAGGTTGGCTGGGGCCCTGGGCAACCTTGTGTAGCTCCAGGCCTGGAGGTTGGTGGCCCTGCCTGTGGCAGGGGGGTTGGAGC
>VZTU01020889.1:14272-43945 GCA_013400835.1 Zapornia atra | reverse complement strand
GGGAGGAGGGGGAAGGAATACTGAGTCCACACATTGGAAGTACAGGAATGCTTTATTGGTGCAGAGATCCCTGGAGCTGTAAGCACTCCGTTACTAGGCCTACATGGATGTGGTGCAGCCCAGTGCCACGCAAAGTTGCCACCTGTATTTCTTAACACAGGTATACAGTATCTCCCTAACAAAGGTGAACTTCTTCAAGACATAATGTGAACCCCAAGTGCGANGACCATTAGCAAGACAAAAGATACAGGACCTGACCGGCACTCCAGCATGTCAGCTTAAAATGTATATGGTTATGTCTTGTTGGGAAGGGGGAGGGTTGTCATGCACTCCAGCATGTCAGTTTAAGCCGGTGGGCTGTGTTACCCCTGGCAGGTCTATAAGCCAGGGACTGGGACTGTTCGGGGTGCGTCTTGGTGGGGCGGAGACTCCCGGCGCACCCGGTGCTGACTGTGCCCCCCAGCACCCTGTGCTGCCTTTTATTCCTTTAATAAATTGTTCGATTTGGTTAAAATCCTGTTTGGGACCAAGTAATTTATAACACCAAGCATGTGTATTTCTCTAGGAAACACAAGCACACTTGCTGGCACAAGTGTCTGCAGGAAGGGCCGTCCTTATTTTGGTGAAGAGTGCTAGAAAGAGAGCTGCCTTGGTATATGTTTCGCTAGCCCCAGCAGTACCCTGGAGCTCTGTGTTGTCATCATCAGGACATAATTTACCCAACACAAACAGAAAAATCACCTTTCCTGGAATAAACAAACCAGTGTTTTCTTAACCTTAAGATATGTGAAAGAAATAAAACTCATTCATAAAAAAAAAAAAAGGGTTGATCAGGCACTTAGGGATATGGTTTAGCATAGGGCAGGAACAGTTGGACTTAATGATCTTAAAGGTCTTTTCCAACCTTGTGATTCTTTTAACCATTACCTACAACTGGCTTATTCAGATGTCCTTTTGCTTGTGTAAGAATGTACTCTATTAAAACAAGGGTCCTTGAGGTTTGCTATCAGAGCTCCCACAGCAAGCAGCATCAGATGTTAGGAAAGATCATAAGCCACACAAACATTTCCCTTGCTAAATGCTCCCAGCTTCCCAAAGTCTGTCATTCCTGAATGTCTACACCAAAAGGTTGCATTTGAACACTGGACATCACAGCCACCCATGAATGGAGCTACCTACGTGTATCTGAGACACCCCTTTCTTTTTAGCTGTATAAACAGGCACAAATGGCTACACCAGTAGATTTATACACATGCATTAAAATGTATGCCAAGGAAGGAACAGTAACCAGGAAACAAACAAGAAAAAAAACAAACCCAGAAAAACCCCAACCAAACACAAGCCATTCCTAATTTTGGAACAGAGCCAAACCAAGAGACCAGTCTCTATCCCACGGGCTCTTCTCATCAAAATCCCTCCTGTTCCAAGTATCTGCCCAACAAAGGAGGAACTGGGTTGCTGTACTAAAGAAGGGATGGTCCTGTCACTGCTTCAGGGACAATTTAACATGGGGAGAGTAGGCATACAGGTGTTGGAGTTCTTTTTCCCTTCAGTTCAAGTTAACTGGAAGAAGGCACTTTATTTAAAAGAGAAAATTTTACACCTCTCCTGAGGAGAGAGTATGAATAGCTCACAGCTGCCTTAAACCTTCCTGAGTTATGCATAAACTACATTTTTATTAGAGCTGGATTATACCAGCAGCTATCCAGGAAGTTCAAATGCCTAACCACTGGAGACAATCAGAAGCACACAAAGATCTCTGCATAATGAACATAAATATCCTTTCAAACAGAAAATCATAATCTACTCTGCTGTAATCAAGTCCATATTGTTGCATAAAGAATTTTAAGTAGAAGAGCAATAGATAGGACAAGGAAAAAAAGAGAGGAACAAAAGAAAGTCGAATATTACTTTGTGATCATCTTCACTGTTTTAATATTTTTTTCAATAAAATAGTTATGTATGATAATTTATTATTAGATAGTTTCTTTTGTCTCATAAGTACAGTTCTAATACAGTAGTCTTTTATCCTCATATTTTAAATCAAAACTTCTTTCAGGAATTTCAAAGTGGTTCTAGGATTTTAGTGTATATTTTTGAGAGTAACTAGTGCCTGCAAAGCATACAGATAGTCCCTGCCTACTGCCAGCGCTACAGGAACAGCTTCACACAGTTTGGAATCCTTTCAAACAAGGGCAGGCCCAGTACCAAACCTCAGCCCAGGTAAAGACCTGGCTGTCAAAGATGCTTGGAACAGCTCTTCACGTGTTCTTCATCTACTACCTGGCCCCCTTTTCTGCCACATAACTTAACCGGCAGTGGACTTTGGCAAATAACTTTAACAGCAAAGTAATAACATCCCCCTTTTGAATTTTACATGCCTGCTTTGCCACTTTCAGAAAAGAGCATCAAACAGGATATCTGGGACTGACCTACAGAAGAAAACGCAGCCTACTTTGGACAGTGCTTGTGCATCTTTCAGTAAATTCATAACCTCAATATTCTGAGGAATGGAAAACTTATTAAGTTATATAAAACCAGAGCAGATGCCACCTTTGGTTTCTTGGCAGCAAAGTCCTTTCAGAGGTGTGATCTATACTGGATCCCATGAGCAGAATTAAATAAAATAGAACAAATGGAAAAGGATACATTTGCTCCTAGAAAGTGTCCTGCTGCAGAAGGAGCACATAGATTGTTACAACTGAATATATAGTAAATTAGTCAGAATAATATTTGGAAATCTTTGTTGCAAAGACTTCCCCATCATCACCCAAAATATTGTTACAGAAGTGAGTTGTTTACTGAATGAGTATCTCATGCTTACATTTTAGACATAAGAACAACACATCTACAGTAAGGGCTATTTATGCATCACAATTAAATTACTTCTTTTTCCCCACATTCCTGATAGCACCTCTGAAACACGGAAAGAATCTTTCCTATATCAACACAGCCTTTTTTTGGATAAGTAGAGATAATTCTATCTGAACACACAACTGAATGTTTAGGAGAAAGTATGAAAGTATACTTATAAGAAGTATCAATGGTCTACTCACACAAGTATTTAATACTATAGGCATGAAAAACATTCAACATTTAAGGGATAAAAATTATTCCCATGTAGAAATCAGAAACCTAGCAATAACCTTCATTAAGGACTTATTTCTGCAAATAAATGTAAAAATCAAGCTATTTTAGAAAGGCTATGTTAAAACAACAACAACATATTTAAAAACAAACAAAAAAAAAGAAAACACCAAAACCCACAAACTACACAGTGCAAATGGGAAAAAAAGATAAGCCCAAATCAGATTTCAGGTCAAGCTAGAAAGGCACGTAAATCTAAGGTACATACTAAATGAGTAGGCTGCATTGCAAACTCCTGAGCAATCTTTAACCATCCATCCCAAAAGCACGGCAACATCATCACTATCTGATATACAAAGAAAACCAAAACCCAATTAAAAATGAGGTGTAGCGCTCTACAGTGTATGGAATTTGAGACTATGCTGGCAACACTACTTAAAGGAAACTTTAAGGAAAAAAATAGCTGGGGAGGGGAGGAGAGAAATTGTGGCACATAATAAAAATGTCTTAGCAGTGGGACTCACTGTGCTCTGAATTAGTTTCCCAAGATAAATGCTGAAAGTCTCATCACTTGATTAGTTAAAATAAAGCACTAGGAAATAGACATTCTAAATATACCAAGACAAACTTCCAGTGTATGGAATTGACCTGAACGGCATAATGCATATTTTTCCAGCTCTAATTTCTATGACTATGAAAATATTGCGTTTAAAATGGAAATATGCATTATTAATGGCACATACAAAGCTTAATTTACTATTGGGTTTTATGTTGCCTAAACAACCGAGTACATCATTTCATTAGTACATGCAGATCCTGGGAGAGACTAAGCAACGGGGGGCGGGGAATAAATCACTTCGTTTGAGAACCTAAGAGCTATTTACAGATAGGAGACACGAGGACAGAGTAGTAAAGGACAGCATATTCTTCAGCTTGTAAGGCAAAAGCAGAACTCTGTTCTGAAAGCAGGAGGGGGAGTGAGGATACATAGTGTTGCTTCAGGTTAAAAACAAAAAGCAGGCTCAGATAGATGACAAACTCAGACAACATTAAATGATTGAGGTCTGCCGTCACTGAACTGCGGGCTGTGGCTGTATAGATGTAATAGCATACTGCGTACGCAGTCAGTGCAATCTAGTTTGCACTCATCTAATCCACCTAGTGCTGATAACCCTCTCATTGAGGGGTATCTCCTATAGACAGGGAGGGAGGGAATTCTGGAAAAAATTAAATATGTTAACTCTTAAATCAACTCAGAAAAGAAAAAAAAAAAATCAAAGGTGAATTTAGCACAGTTGAAAGTTAAAAGGGATCCTAAACTGTCTACTACTGCCTCTAAACTGTCTACTACTGCCTAAATTCAAGAGAATGCAAACACCACTTAGCTCTACCAACACCACCTTCAACATTAAAAAAAAGCAGGGGAAAAAAAAAAGCAAGCACTAAGTAACAGGAATAAAAAGCAATTAGAACTCTTTCATGGGAACATCTTGACAACAAGCTAATAAGACAAAGGCTGAACACAACTACACAGCAGCTTCTGATACTGTGCTACTGCCATTAATATGAAAGGGGGAAAACACTTCTTAACTAGCATTCCAGTGCATTTACACAGTGTACCTGTGAGGAGGCTCAGTGCACCTGAACACTCTTCACCTCTGTATTCGCATTCCCCTCCCTGCTGCTGTCCAAGCTGCAAAGGACTGGGGGGCTGCATGCCACAGCACATGTCGTAGTTCTTGCCTTCTTAAAAATATTTATTTTTTCATAAAACTTTGTGTTTAAATCCATGTGATTTTTTTAAAATGCCTAGGCCTTCTACAGTAACGCGAGCTTTTCAAGCCTGGAGTCACCAGGAGCACAGGGATCAAAAAGAGAGAAAGCCAAACAAACTAAACTCAAAAACCCAAACAAAACGAGACTGAACAGCTCAACTCTTAAGCAACAATCCCCAAAGGACTAGATCGGTGGCATTCCCTCTCTCTGAGGATTTCATACAGCAGCCTTCCAGAAAGCACCAAGCCCTTAACGTTGACAAATCATCTGCATTTAAAACAAGAACTTCCTTATAATTCAGCAGCCTTTCTGCATAAAGTAGTCTAGGGGGACAATTACATAAAGACATGGCTCTATTCTGACACTTCTTTCTTATAGAAAGAAAATACAAAAACATAAAAAGAAACCAAATGCTTCCATTATCCTAAAAATAGGTAGGGAGCACTACTAATCATCCACATTTATGTATTTTCACTTCAAGACCACAGCACTTCTTGACTGAGTGCATTTCTGTCCTCATTCAATACAGCAGACAAAGTTTATTATCCCACGTTTCAAAAAAATACATGGTGTCAATGAAGTGAAACAATGATTGTCAAACACCTATTTAATTTTTACATGAATTACCCCTCCCCTCTCTGCTGCTCATAAAGACAGTACTCTACCTTCCTGCACGTGATGCTGTTTTGCAGAAATGGAGCACATACATCCTTCCCATCTCGTACCCCAGCAGTTTGACTAACTAGAGTTACATCAGATGGCATGCTTCAGCCCTCAGCCCTCGCATTCAGAAGAGCCTTCCTGCAGGCTCTTTTTCTACCCTTTCTAACCTCATTCCCCTTTGCACACATACACGCTTTACAGTAGGGACCAGAGGGGGCAAAGACTAAAGCCCTAAGCATGCATTAATTAACTCATTTTAAATTTAGAGATGCACAGGCACACCAAACTGTACAAGATGTGGTCTCAGGGGGCAACTTTTTATACCTCCACAATGTTCCATTTTCGCTGTAGTACATCTCCAAATGGAAACGCAATAGTTTAGCCTAGCTCTAACCTAATATCATGCAGTTATAAGTAAAGGGAAATTAAATTTAAAGTACAATTCAGATGAACATGTTTGTTGGTTTGTTGGGTTTTTTTTAAAGCAGCACATGAAACTCCTCTTATCCTGAAATAGGCATTATTATGCAATTGAACACTTATCAAGGCATTTGAGAGACAATAGCTCTTTAATAAATCTTCATTAAGTCAGGGCTATACTTCATTCACACTTAAGTGTATTCACTTGTAAGGCATGGAAAGCTCCACCAAATAAGAGAAGCAGTGATTTCAAATGGTCAACTATACATATACATAATCTAATATACACACACACAAGATAATTAGAGCACACACGTGTATATAATACACACAAACTTTTTGATGCCAAGCTGATTTTTTTCCGCTGCACTTCTGCATCCACAGTTACCAGAACAGCAAGTGGTCCTTAGAAGCCAAGCATGAAAAAGCCCCCTGCCTCATTTGGAAAAGTTTTAAGGCTGCCCCCTGTTGTAGTTCAAAACTGTTCCTCCAGACAAAAATAAGCTTAAAAACTGGCAATTACTGCATCACAGCTGTGGAAACGCTCAAGTTAGGGCTGAGATTGTGCTTCCATTCTTGTTGCAACATTGTTCAGAAAATAACACTTTGGGCTGAAACTTCTTATGCTTGATCTTGCTGCAGATGTTTGCATTCATAGATTCCTGTTTGTTTGTTTGATGGAAAAGGGAATAGTTGGAGGGGCAGAAGGGTAAAAAGGAAAAAAGAGGAAGAAGAGGGCAGGTTGCCTATATAAGGTTTAAGGCTAGTATTCTCAGATTTTTTTTAAGCCTAGATAATGTAAAATTCATTATGGGCCTCATTCTGCCCTCATTTTTAATCCTACTGTGCTTCACTGAGCAGAATTTAGCTTTTTAATTTAAAAACTGGAAAGTGCCTTCTGCTTTTAAATGGTATGTAAGTTAACACTGTACTCCCTCCTTACTCCACTCGTCAGGCTCATTAGCCTTGCGAGACTTTCCTGAGTCCTAAACCCACGCTGTCCAGAGCGAGTAGATGAACAGTCAGATGGTTCTGCAGAGTGAATATTAAGGATAACAAAGACATGGCTTTTCTCACCCAAGGATTCTCAGTTATGCTGATCCCAAGTGATTAGGTAAGGTCAGAGACACCGCAGACTGGCCTGACGCGGCACACCAGTACTGCCTCCCCTCGTAGGAGCGTTACGCGCTCGTGGAATGTACAGCAGCTCGGCCATCCACTTCCACACGAATGCTGCCAATCCCATAGCAAACTACACGCTGTATTGTGGTTAAGGCAGATGAGAGGTCTTATTGAGGTTAAGGCAGATGAAATGGAAAATACTTTCAGCACATCCTCATCATCATAACACTGCACAACTGACAAACCTGATCCAGACGGTAACAATGAAAATTAAAGATCATCTGGGAGGTTCTTCCTGGTTTTGGAAAGGATTGTAATAGGAACAAAAGCATATCACACTTTGCTAACACAATTTTTATTTTTAATGAAATTATATATCAATGTCAACTAAACACTAGAAGTAATGAAAACCCAGCTTCCAACCACAAGAATTTTATGTAGCTTCTATCGATGACTTCAGCCAACCCACTTAACTTACCAGTACGTTAAAATGGCAATGAAATCTACCAACTTGCCATGCAATGATAGTGTATAATTAGAAGCTATTATATACATGGTAACATCCTTGATTTTTTAAACATCAGCAAAAAGCAACTTCTCTGTAGTTTGCATAAACTCCGCTGGTTCATGGATTCCTGAACAGGATTATCTGTTACCATGCACACTTTTCAGCTCAAGACAGACAGACTGTTCTGCCCATGACTACAGTAAACAAAGGCAACTTAACATCCCATTGACACAGAAATTTTGATACTCCTTTAAGTATTTACTGGTTAAATTTTTGGATTATTTGTTCCACTCTGAATCCTGCTTTTAACTTAAGTCAACCAGCACAATTGCTCTGTAATTAGTTGTTTAAATATAACTTTTTTTTTTAAAATTTATGTATTCCTGTGGTGTAATTGTAAAATGAAGTCATTCACTGTAGTGCATACACTTGGGAGGGATGAACATAAGGTTGTTGTGGGGAAAATTAACTGAATTTGACTTGTGTATAATAGAATATCAATTTAAAAGCTATGTTAATACTCATATAATATTTGATTCTGTAATTGTTTTAATTGAGGGGGACCAATTTGGGAGGAGGAAGATTCCTACTCGCCCTTAATAAAAATAATAGATCAAAGTACTTCATTAAAGATGCATGTTCTGATTTTTCTGAAATTTCCACTTAGGAAGATTGCTGTTGTTTAAAACCTGCTTTAAAAAAAACCCAAGCAAAACTGAAGAACTTTATGTAGGAGGAAGAAAAAAGTCAAATCGAAACCAAACAAGAACACACACACACACACCCATCCCAGAAAATATGTATAAGAGCCATTTCAGCAGTTTCATCACAAGAATATCTGAACAGAGAAGAAAATCTTGAGGCAGACATTTGAGAGTCGAAACGCACAACTGTACTAAAATAGTGTCTGGCAACTGATAAATATAATGACTTTCTAATTAGCAATGCTGAAAACAAATGGATTAAGCTGTGACAAGCTAACTTCATAATGCTCACTTCATGCTATGGGCAAATATCCACTCAGAAAACTTGTCTGCTAACTCTTCCCTGGGTCTACCAGCCCTTAACACGTTCACTGTAATTCACCTTTCAAAGATGACCTGGACCTCTCTGAGACAGCTGTTATGAGGAACATAGCATTAAAGGTGCAGTTTGTCTACAAAGATGGACTGCCTGCTTGGAAGAGGTGGCAAAGCAGACTACAAAATGCTGGGCCTTTTCTAGATAAAAGTTATTTTACTACTAAAGCGATTTTTACAATGAGAACAGCGACCTTTTTTTATAACATCTCTACAACACCGTTAGCACCTAGATGTGTTGTGTCACAACTGAATTTACATCTTCGAGCCATCACTTTGTATGAAAGGTTTGTAAGGAGACTACAAGGGAGACAGGTTTTGAGAGAGGATTTTACGCTGGCTTGAGTTGTTTTCTTAGTTTAACTATGTTTTGGATATAATGTACCTCTGAAACACAACACTCGCTGTGCAAGATGGTACTGTGTAACTGGAGGGACTGAAAAG
Source organism: Zapornia atra (assembly GCA_013400835.1). NCBI lineage: Eukaryota > Metazoa > Chordata > Aves > Gruiformes > Rallidae > Zapornia > Zapornia atra. The sequence goes on along the minus strand of VZTU01020889.1, from coordinate 34,846 downwards.
ACACCTTAAAGAACACTAATTGAGAACAGAACATTTCTCAACAATAAATAACTTGAAAAAAACAATGAAGAAAAGGATGACTTGATAATGGGATAATGATATACGCTGCATCAAAGTCTGTTAATTGAAGGTTTGCCATGACCAGTGAATAACATTCATTGTAAATGTCTTTCAGAAAAATAATACCCTGCTAAAAGTAGAAAATGATCAAGAGGAAAGAAAATTGTAAAGGAATGAAAATTAGTAGACTTTACATACTAAAATATAATAGTAGTTCTGAAAGCCTGGAATGGCAGACTAATTTTCCAAATTAGACTAGTTAGTTAATTGTGCACCTCAATATGCCAAGCACTTCTGAATAATACTAAAAATTATCACAAGTTTGATAAGGAATAAAAATCTTCTAAGAACTACACTTGCTTAAAGGCACACATACACAAAACAAAGATGACAGAAGAGCCTAGCAAACACAGAGCTTTATTGTCTATGTAACTAATTGTCTGTGGTTCAAACCTGATTGCAGGCTTAAAAATATGTTGGGGTATTGTTTTAGAGTTAGGATCTCAGATGCTAGAACTTTCCCTATAAAAATGAATATTTCTATGAATATATTAATACAGCAAACATACCTATGACATTGAATTATGAGAAATACTACCAATTTGGAGAAAATAGTATATCTGTGTATGTGCATGTGTGTTATATGCTACACACACGCAATACTGTAAAAATTAAATCACATCTCTACCTTTCCCTAAATTTGATCTGAGTTACTTGCAAATGTAGTGCTGTCACCATGATGAGAGACCTACATGATTTAAAAGTGTACCACTAAATTTACTGTCTTCATTCTCCCTGTCACAATTTGCCAGGGAGGCAACGTGGTTTAATTCTTATAGAACCATATTTGGAAACACTACAAAGAATGAGAATGACACATTTAAAAGATGTTATTAAAGAATAACATATGCATTGAAAAAAAAAAACATTTTAAGCATTTCATTATTTTACTCCATTTGAATAACCCTGGTATGTGCTCATCACTACAGAGAAACGGTGACTTTTCCACAATACACTAAAGCATACAGAAAACTGCATTTCAGAACAAGGAAGGGAGCAGAGTAGAGCTGTGAAAAAACCCTCTTTCAAGACAAGTTATAGAATCACCTGGGTTGGAAGAGACCGTTTAGAACATCAAGGCCAACCACAGCCTAACCCTGACTAGTCCACCACTAGATTATGTCCTTAAGCACTTCATGCACATGCCTTTTAAATACCTCCTGGAATGGTGACTCCACCACCTCTCTGGGCAACCTGTTCCAATGACTAACAACCTTCCAGTAAAGAAATTCTTCCAGATATCTAACCTAAATCTCCCCTGGAGCAATTTCAAGCCATTTCCTCTCCTCCTATCACTAGTCACCTGAGAGAAGAGAGCAACCCCGACATCTCTGCAACTGCCTTGCAGGCAGTTGTAGAGAACGATAAGGTCTCTCCTCAGCCTTATTTTCTCAAGATGAAAAAGGCCCAGATCCCTCAGCCGCTCCTCACAGGACTTGTGCTCCAGAACCTTCATCAGCTCCTCTGGATGCACTCCAGCACCTCAACGTTCTTCCTGTAGTGACGGGACCAAAACTGAACACAGTACCTCAGGTGGGACCTCACCAGAGCTGAGTACAACAGAACTCTCACTTCCCTACTCCTGCTGGTAACACTGCTGTGACTGGCTAGGAGCATTTAGGATGGATAAACTAACCAGATAAGGACATAGCAAAAATAAAAAGGATTCCTATTGAATGCTGAGAACCATCAGAATTAGCCAGACAGGAAAATAACCACAGTGTAAGAGATCAGATCCCTGTGGCTGTTCATACACAGGAAAAGACAAGCAAAAGATGACAAATTAGCAAACTGCTCTGAAGAAACCAGTTCAAAACTGCAGAACACCAGAAGGGTACATCCAATGGAACTGAAAGAGAATAATATTAAGCACTTTCTTTTATCAACATAAATGCTATTTGCCTTTGGATATCTTTTAACAAGGTATAACTGAGGCCAAGAGCTTAAAAAGATTAAAAATGCTACATGTAAATGCATATAATGAAGGAATCCCAAATTACAACTTCAATTTAATTCATAAGTGCAAGGAATCTTTCATCTTCCAGAAACACACCGTGCTGGCCACATTTTTTTTGGCCACAACAGTATTGTTTCTACGTGAATTGGAAAAATACTTCTTCCTGCATTGGAACAATGGTAAATGCACCATTTAAAAACTAATTGTTTTTAAAAATTGAGTAATTTTTCTGCTGAAAGCACACTTCACAGTAAGAGAAACGAGACTTGAACTGAACACGAAGAACAATGTCAAATGCCAGTGAAGACAGGAACGAGTTAAGATTTTCCAATAAATCTGATGCATTCCTGGACAAGACCCTTGATATATGTTATACATGAGATCAGATTAAATCAATCAAAGGATCCCTACCTGTCTTTAAAACCTTTAGTTGTCGACCAGGCCTTCACAGATGACTATGGGAGGAAGATGCAAGGACTTTGCCTTCACTACTCCAGCAGCACGACAGACACGCGACAGGGAAGTAGCCACCTATTTTCTCCTGACACTCATCTGTGGTTCTGTGTAGGGAAATGAAGAAGTACAAGCAGGGAAAAGTTCTTCAGTGCTTAGTTACTTAAGTAGTTACTATGAAATGCTTGAAAGAAGCATTTGGAGTGTTGATTGATGCAAGTCTCGCCACAAGCCAGCAATGTGTGCTTGCACCCCAGTAAGTCAACCATGTCCTGGGCTGCATAAAGGAGCATCACCAACAGGTTGAGGGAGGTGATTCTGTCCCTCTACTCCGCTCTGGTGAGACCCCACTTGCAGTATTGTGTCCAGTTCTGGGGTCCTCAGTACAAGACAGACATGGAGGTGTTGGGAGTGAGTCCAGAGGAGAGCCACAAAGATCATGTAGGGGCTAGAGTAGCTCTCCTGTGAAGAGAGGCTGAGAGAGTTGGGCTTGTTCAGCCTGGAAAAGAAAAGGCTTCAGGGAAACCTTATAGCAGCCTTCCAGTACCTAAAGTGCTACAGGAAAGCTGCAGAGGGACTGCTTATCAGGGAGCATAGTGATAGGACAAGGAGTAATAGGCTTAAACTGAAGGAGGGCAGATTTAGATTAGACATTAAGAAGAAATTCTTTACTGCGAGGGTGGTGAGGCCTTGGCACAGGTTGCCCAGGAAGGCTGTGGATACACCAACCCTAGCAGTGTTCAAGGCCAGGTTGGATGGGGCTTTGGGGAACCCGGGATAGTCCTTATCCATGGCAGGTGGTTGGATCTAGATGACCTTTTGAGATCTCTTTCCAACCTAATCCATCCTATGATTATATGAATACCTTTGAAGTAGTACAGCATGGGAAAGCACATTTATTATGCTTCTTTAGAAAACATCTCTGCCCCATAAATATCTGAGAGGTAGCCTTAAACAGCGTGCAAATCAGTGAGAGCCAACAGTGTTAAAAAGGAACAAACCTGGAGCTTGATTTCTTCTTCAAGTTCAGGAGCACCCTCCTATCTGGTATCACTAGATCCCTAAGTCATGTATTTTGCAACCTGACAATTTTTTAATTTTTTTTTTTTAAATTTCAGGTAACTTAGGGAACCAAGATAAAAGCACTTAGCACCAGTGTCAAGACTTCAGTTTCTTACCAGCCTACCCATACCATCTAAAAACTGCATTTCTTTTTCAGTTTGAAGTTTAGTTTTGCTTTTATTTTACCTGAAGTATTGTGAAGAACACAGTACAAGATGGCAGAGATTAATAAAATATTAAATAGCACGCAAATTCACTATCAAGTGCATGCAGTTCCTGCAGGCCCTGATAAAACCAATTAAATAGCAAACTAGAATAATGTGACTTATGATCACTGCCTAACTGAGTACATTCAGAATGAAAATACTTTGGGAAAGAAAACAGCTTACATAAGGTAAGCCAGATAATTATCCAGCATCTATGAAAGAGAAGTTCCCCACAGTATATTATTTATTAGGATGTTGCCTAGCCTCAAACCTAGATATATGAACTGTTGAGTTCCTTCCCTTATAGACATCTTTCAGGCTAATGTGACACCATTACAAAGGTTTTCTTTGGCACATTATAAGACAGCTCTGTATCACAGCACACATTCTGATTATATTCTTTCAGTTCCAGGGCACTCCTTGCTCCCTGTGATTATTATCCATCAGAAATCATGTTAAAGAGCTATGGATAGGGGGAAACCATCTGAGAATTTTTTGCATTCTTAAATCTATATTTAAATTTAGCTTTAGAAGGTGGAAAAAAATCAGACCAATTAGCCTAGAAGGCATATATTGTTATTCATGGGTATGAATATGATTCTTCAGGGATTCCAGATCCCCCCCCAAAAAATATAATGATAACTAGATATGTGGGATAAATACAGAGACACTTTGAATTCCTGTGAGAAACTCGGTGTAAACTGACACAAATGCTAGAAATTTGGTTTTTTGAACAATAGTCATTACTAGCACCGTTAGAAAGACATTCATTAAAAGCATGTATTTTCAAAAATTGTCCATATGGGAATTTTTTTAACAAAGTCTCACCCTACAGATAAGTTTCAGGAAGAAAGCAGGGTTATATTCTAAAAAGGACATTTCCCAGGATGTATGGTAACTTAAAACAACCATTCATCCATCGCTACCCATACAACGCTGTTAACTACTATTAAAAGCTTAAATCAATTCAACCCACAAACAGAGCCCAGAGGTCTCAACCAAATAAAAGTTACAGAAAATGTCAGAAGGCAGCATGAGCTACAGTCAATGCTGATCAGTTTGGGATTTTTCTGCCAAACTGTATATAGGCTCCTTAGCAACCAACCACTTTCTCTCATCACCACGACCCAGCCCCATGTTACCTCTCTGGATACTAAGCACATTCCAAACCTACAGAGAAAGTAAGTGCACAACAGTGTTTTCAGCTCACCATGAAAAAAACCAACTGATACCAGAATGAAAAAGTGCTTTCAGGCTTCTTTTCCAGTTCTATAAGCATTAGTTTATAGATCACCACAAACAAAGGGCTTCATTGATACCTTATTGAGAAGAAGGGCAAAATACTTCACTCTTGTAACTTATTTTCAGGTTTCTTTCCCTATAATTTGGGTCACCAGAACTAAGCACACTGAAATTCCAACATTTCACCTAGTTGTCAAGAACATTACAGAACAGGCCACACTCTCATGCCAATGAATAGGCAGCTTCCCATGAAGTACACAAAACAAAAATGAACTGTGATTCCGATGCAACCCTTAAAGAGAGGCAGATTTCAAAACCATCCCTACAGAAGCAAGCAAAACCTAAAAACTAAAGTTCTACCAAATCATCAATATACAATGCACTATGTTAGCCCAAGAACATGATGTCTTAGCTGCTTTCATCTCAAATACCACGTTTTACTTGGAGAGGAGGAAATATTTGGATACAGGTGGCAGAAAACTGAACTAACTCTAACATATCAAAAGTTAAGAGACAAAGCCCAAGTTTGGTTTTATTGGATCATGTCTGTCAAACAGAAGCATTTGTTGGGTTTTTTTTACATTAAGAGTCTACTGCTTGGGTAGGAACATAAAGATTATTATCCATCTCAGGTTATTTTAAGCACCTAGGAGGAACATCAAATATAAACTAAAATTTTCTTCCTTATAACTACGAACAAAGAGGATTCTTGTAGAGGTCCTGCCATGACTCCTTCCTTTCAATCAGAAGCTTAGCAGAGAGTAAGTCAAACCATGGAAGTGTTTCCAAAATGATTCCAAGACTTACAAATCTTCCTTACCTTGCTGTGGAAAATCACAAGGAACTACTAGAAACTCTTGGCACGTCAGTTAATGCTGAGTAAACCCATCTTCATCCTTCAGTATGTGCTGTTCGAATCTGATACTATCACAAGGCAGATGTGTTTTATCTCAGAGGTGATGATAGCTGAGGTATTCATCAGAAAAGGTTGAGCTCTTTATTGGTCAGCCCCCCCAGAAGCAAGAAACTATTTCCATCACTATCTCACTCATTTCCAAAGGGCTATGAAGAACAGTACTTTTTGGTGATTTTCACACTCCTCAGGCAATCACCAAGTGGACTGATAAATATTTTAAGTATCACAAATCGCTGTTTCAAACCTAAGGCACATCTCACCAATGTTGCCATCTCTAGCACATAATACTAAACTGAAAAAAACATGCAACCACATCAAACACCAAAATCCAACTTGCTAAAACAGTATGTTGCACATACTTTCTCCTTTGGTATGAAAGAAACGGTAGATGATCGTATAAACTGATGCACAATTGTGAGATACCCTGGTAACATAGTGATAAGCAAAATACAAAAATTTCATCTTACTACTGCTTTAATCCTTCTCTTCCAGTATGTCTCTGGAATACCTATCTTCTCCCCCAAAAATACCAACTGTATTAGCGGATGGACCTTCTTTTAATGAGACTGCTAAAGTATAAACCATGGCACAGGCACTGGCTCTAAAGCTTCTCAGTTGCTACAGAAAATATTTTAACATTAAAATGTAATCCTTTAAATAAATAACTTTTATATAAAAGAAAATCCATGTAATCTGATAAACTAGAAGAAAGGAAAAAGGGCAATCTAAATCTTATCCTTAAAAAATTAAAGGATTATGCATTCTGAATCTGACCATTTTCTGATACAGGAAAAAAGTCCCATGGAAAAATGTTGTTCAGCCAAGGCAAAGTTTTCATCAAAAAATATTTACTTTGCAGTTAAGAATAAATTCTGGTCTACAGCAATAGGAGAGGAGTAAGTTCCCCTCCTTCCTGGACGGAAAGGCTGACGAACCCAGGTGCTGCAAGGCTAAGAGGGATTTTCTGCCCGTGTTCCTAGTCTACTACGTATCAGCCCTTGCAGTAAGTTTACAGCTAGGCAATATTTTTTAACTTGAAATATCAAGTTATGCAATAATATTCAAATATTTCAGTTAAGAGTAACAAAGAAAATGCAATGATGTTGTCGAGTAAACAGATTCCTTGTGTGGTAAATTAAAAAAAAAGGAGAAGGGAGGAGTGGTGAGACTTGGAGTGATGTTTGCTCTACTGTGCCTATCAAGAGACTTCAAGTAAGAGGAGTTTGACAACTTGTCCCTCCTCAAACTAAAAAAAAGACAAAACAACCCCCAAAAAATTAACAAAAAGCAGCCTCAGAAAGGAAGAAAAAATGTATGAATGGTGGAAATTAGCACATCACAAACTAAGCCAGAACATAGCACAGTATTTTGAGAATCAGACCTTCTTTTTCAACTAAGAAGGTGCTACTCCATACCCCAGAGCATGGAAAATCAGGACTGGAAGAACTCGTGCTTCCCCAGATCTGATTGCCTTCACGTCTAACACAGTCTGCATCTCAGCAGAGTGCTTCCAGCTACTGCCAACCTCAAGTGTCCTTGGTGAATCCTTCTTCCCTTTCCCTCCAAGATTTCTCTCTCGCACATCTCTCCTCGCTGTGAGGGGTGAAGCTGAAAAGCTTAAGCTCAGGAACAGCACTATAAAAAGCTTCATGGTTTTTGTTCCTGCCCCACAATTTCCTGCTCCTCCTCACTTTGTTTGCCAAAGTTAATCAGCCTCAAACAGGCATACATGTAGCAGGTTATTGGTGGGGGCCTGAAACGAGAATTTCCAAGTAATTTATCCTTCAACAAGACCACACAGGATCTTCTACTAGCAGATCCTTACTTCTCAGACTAAAATTGAGAGGCAAAACACAGTAAGAGCACAGTTTTCTTCAAGTAAGTCATAGGAAAACCTGCCCTTCTAACTGCCATACCATTCTCACGATACCCTTTAGGGTTTACAGCACCGACCACCCATTCAGGTTTTATTTCAGATTTGCATGGACCAGGTTCAGTTACTCTCACAAGCAAAGTAATAGTTCTTGATGTTTTATGAACAGAATGTGGGTTCTATCAAAAAATGAGATGCTTTCTATTTTTAGCTGAAAATAATACATCGGTATTGAGGAAGATGCCTCTGTATACAAAATGCATTCCTTTTAAAACCATTTTTTGTTCTAGTATATGTTTAGTTATTAAATATAGTTTTAACTTTTATCCCATCCACAGCTTCTTCCTTTCTATTTTAAAGCAAAAATAGGTGAAGAAGTTGGAAAAACGCAGCAGAATAACATTTGCTCAGATAATCACTTTCTGCTAAAGCAATTTACATTAACACCGACTCCCTCACTGTAGCCTCTGGTAGAGCGATGCTGCCATCTATTGATAAGGAAAATGCATTTCAGCTGCTATTTGAGAGCTTAGGACAGCCAACGTTACGTTAAAAAAAACTCTCCTGCATTTATAGATCAGTCAAGACAATAACTCTCTTCTCCTTTCCTTCTGCTGCTAAGCACATAATGGCCTAAGTAATTTGGATAGAATCATTCGTACCATACATCAGCAGTGAAAGCGTTGCAGCACTGAACACGTGAATGAAGATCACCCAACTTGTGCACATTTAGATACATGCAGGCAAGCCGTGATTTTGTTCTTACAGACACCGTGGTGTCCAAATACATTCAGCACTAAGGCACAACACAAAGGTCATTGTGGAACAAGTTAATAATCGCAGCAATCAGCCAAACAAATGCAAGGCAGAAGAGTAAACATTTAATAAAAAGGAAGCATCAACATAAGTTATTTCAATGGGCTGTTAACTGCTCACCCAGAAAAATTAGGTAGCTAAGGAGCTCCTAAGTAATTCACCCTTCCAGGACAGCCCTACAGCATCTGAGCATCCATCACCACCTACAAAGACCGAGAACTCCAAACAACTCCTGAAACTTCCTGCCATATTCTTTATGCTAAAAACATTATCTGATGGATAAAAAACAATGCAGTAAGCTATCTGAAATTAATAAATGCTTAAAAAAAAAAAGGGGGGGGAAACTAAGGATGTTATTTCTTTTATTCTTTGTATAGCAAGCCCTGTTTCTCCTGCTTGCTTTTTTGTTTTGTTTTTTTAAAACAGATCACTTGTACTTTCAGCGCACTAGAACAGCAGCTGGCAGCAGAGATCCCAGAACACTTCCCAGTTATGGAAGCTACACCTAGTAGCTTCAATGGTATCAAATGGTTCGGAGCAACTAAAAAGCTGGATTTCTTGCAGTGAGCATTACTAAAGACAGCATTTAGATATTTGGAAAATATTTTCAACTAAAAATATTTTGGTTTGGTTTTAGCAATGTAATTTGATGGGACATGAGCATTCGGTGTAGTTAAATTTTTAATTCCAAACTTGACTTCACAAAGCTATGTTATTCTATTTGTGATACGTTTCCACTAGACAGAAAATTTGAGTCTTTCTTGTGACATACACTGTGAGAAGTTAATGCTGGATATACTGCAGCGGCGCCAATGCTTTTTAGTCAGTGGCAGTCTCCTATTAAGAGTCACAGCTGCCCAAGCACACTGTACTTAAGTCTTGTGGTGTGCTCTGGTGCTAATACGTCCACCAATGCCGTGGTTAGCCAAAGAGGGAAGAAAGTAACTGTGAAGATTTTACCTAGGGTTATAAAGTTCTGGTGGGGATGGACTCCACTACCCCTGCAATGAAAACCAACCCTGGCTACACCTGCTCTTTTCTTAGCCAGGACCACCAGTACCTACTCGCTTCTCCCCTCCACATCACATCTTTCAGAACTTGTGAAGAAAAACTTGTTTTGAACCCCCCACACACATATTTCTCACACAGATGTTGATTGCTACTTATTTCAAACCTGTGTCCTAAGGCTAAATACCTTGAGCTCAAATCCAAGAAGAGAATGCATTCCAAGATCTGAAAGGCTGAACTGTCAGCACAGCTCAACAAGGGGTGCTGGGGAAGCCTGGAAGGACAGAGGCAGGGAAGCCTACACCAAAATAAGACAGATGGTAGAAAACACATTCCAGGATCCCCAAATTAGATGACAAGGTTTATTTTGTTTCTGTACTCATTATAGCTGATATATGTCATATATAGACATAACCGCCATTTCACTCATGTAGACCAAATTAACTCCTGTGTGCCCAATTGGCTTTAATAAGATCATGCAAGTCTGGATATAATCACTTGAAGAAAAAGGAACATGCAATCACACACAAAATGTAAGAGTGTTTAATGAGATTTTGGTAACGTATTTTCTCAACCTTAGGAGGCAAAGATTCTTTAAAGACATTTTTCACCCTTTGAATGTGCACACTGCAATTTATTATTACAAAGCAAGATAGGGGAATCTTATTTGATACACTTCATTGTATTTTATATTAAAATTCAGGAATTTTAAGCCTTTCTAATGCATAGAAATGTGAAAGAATTTACATCTTCTACTTTAGTAATCAGCCATGTTATTGTCTGTTACCCTTAGCTGAATCTAATGTCAGAAGCAATACCCTTATCAATGAATCATGGGGGACCAAAACAGCATTTTTTATTCGTGCAAAACTACCATTGACTCTGCTGTCTAGAAACTGCCGCACACGTAATAGGCAAAACCACACAATGATCCTTTCCCAAATTAAGCCCAGGCAGCACACATACTTTTTCTTTTTTAATATATGTGGTAACAACCTGGCTATTTTAAAATACATTTAAGATATTACATCCAATGTTATCAACATTAAGGTGATCTCTGCTTCAATCAAATTGGTCTCTGTTTTCATACTGCCTTTCTAGACCCATTTAAGTACATTATTTAGTAAGCTTTCTTACACTTTTCTTTTACAAGACACTAATTGATACCACAACAGTATTTAGCACAGCATAGCATCATTTCTCCAAGCAAGCTCATTCTGAAAGAGAAAAAGAACTAGTGTAAATTACTGCAAACTGGAAGTGAAAAATATTGGTATAGTAGAGCCTTAGAAATAGAAATAACTATTTTCTATACTGTGTCTCATTCTAGGAAGTGGCAATAGTCCTCCACCACTGATACTATTTAAGACAAAAATTCACCTGCAATTAAAAAAAGGCAGCAAATGCTGGCAACAGAAAAAAGAGAGACATGTAATGGAAAGAAATTGCCAAAATAAAGGGAGATTAGAAGGCTGAGACACAGCTTCCAAGGCATGGAAGATGAAATGCTGGTCACTGTTACTGATGTCAGCGTACTTCTTTTTTAGGAGGTCAAGTGATGTTTTATTTCCAAAAAAAAAAAAAAATCCCCCCAAACCCCACACTTTTAAGAGAGCAGATCAAATGGGCATATTTTCAAAGTAATATATGTGGAGGATTAAGGGAGGCCATGGAGCTTTGAAAATGTTCCTAACTCACGGATTCTATTTCTGATACACCGTATTTTATTTTCTTCTTTCCCATGCCTGAGTCTTTTTTTTCCCTCCCTGTCATTCCAACCCCTTCTTTATTTGGATTGTCTTCCTTTACACTTTCTCCCTTCCACCAATTTGGAGGTACTAATCTCCCCGTTGCCTCTTTTCTCTCCGTTTAATCTACCTACTGGCAGCCATGCTGTACTTCCCAAATCATCTGCGCTGTTCAGCATTTAAAAGCATCCCCAGATTAATGTTTCAAACAGGGGGGTCCAGCAGCCAGAGCCAAAAGGAAAACCCTCTGAGAAGGTCAAATATTTCAAAACTAGTTTCTCTCTAGTGACTTCCATAGTCTGCATGGTGGCTTCAGCTGGCTGTCACAGCATAAGTTGCTAGCGTGGGCTGTGAACACAATCACGACAACGGAGTAAAACAGAGCATTGTTTCCCACTGTGGTAAAAAGAATACATCTCAATGATACTTTGGCAACTCCATAAAGCAAGCAGCATAAATTCCCACTACTCCTAATCTTCCTGTTAAGCTGGCTGCCTCACTAGGACTAGGCTTCTCGTTTAAGTTTCCCTTTTTATCCATTTGAACCATGTGGAATGTTGAATCAAGCTACTTATTTTGAAATGCTTTTACAGTTTTTGTTGAGAGTTAATTATTACTTTTAGTGGCCAAACGTGATGAAAGCATCAGAATTAGAATCTCAATAGGATTTCGTATGTGTACATACGCTAGGCTGCAAGGTTGCATCTGAGCTACATGACAGGATAGGAAGCCATCCACTGTCCTAGACCAAGGTCCCTCAGTTCAGGAAGCTGCTTCTCTTTCTGAACATTTTGGGAGAGATGACTTCCCCTTTTGTACTTCAAAAAAAGACACTTCCTCCCAGCAGAAACCCAGGTGAAAGGATGAGCAAGCAGGAGGAGGGAGAATTTAAATCAAGCACCAATCTGTATTTCAAAAGCATTTTTAATCAAACTCATTTCAATGGAAAATAGGGGCTTTGCATAAACCTTTGGTGAATGTTCCCATCCAAATATTGTGCTGTGTTGGCCATCTGTAAATAAGTGGCTAAACTGGAGCTTTCATGGGAGTTAATTCAAATGTTTCATATCACTTTTCCTACAATAGGCTAGGTTACCCAGCAAAGTTACTCAATGCATTTTTCTTCACTTCCTCCAACAGACAAAGTATACTGTGGTTAAACCATGCAATTAGTTTAGCACTGTAATCCCATTTGACGTCAAAAGTAGAGTTCTTAATGCAATTCAACTTATTTTGTGCTCAAGAGTAGCTGGGCTATTTTCCCTCACTGAGCCCAAACGTACTGGCCACTTACCACTGGGGCTTTTTCAAGGGCTGGTAGGTGACAGCAGGGCACTGCCTGCTGTGACGTACCATGCAGTGCTTCAGTGCTCATGCTTCATTCACTGGTTGGGCTTTGTTTGGGTTTTTTTAATTTAACATACCAATGCTTTCCGTTTCAAACTCTGGACTGCACATCACAGCGCTGCCTTGCAAGCATCTCAGCCAACAGAATCCCATTTTAACTGGCAAGAAGAACACCTCAGCTGCTCAGTCCTTCACCTTTCTTCAGAGAGGCTACAACTAAGCAAAGGTATGATTTTTATCTTAGCCTGAGCATGTCCACTGACAGTTTCAGATTCTTCCAACTTCTCTGTTTATAGCTGGACCTCCTATTTACCTTCCACAGAAAAGATGGAACCTCCATCAGATCTGCAAGGGCTGACGAACTACATCCAACCAGACTTTTCTTTTCCTCTCAATGCAGTAGGAATAGGCAAAGATGGATTTTTTTCCTGTAGTTTAATACAGAAGCACTTTTGAAAGGCCCTACAATTGGTATGGCACTGGACTGAGGACACAGCACAATTTCTGAGAAACCCACCCATCTCTTCTGATTAGATTCAGCAGCAATTCCTTTTGAAATAATGCCGAAGACCCAAACTAAGAGGTTTTACTCATCCATCTGTAGACAGCACAAACACAATATAGAATCATAGAACAGTATGGGTTGGAAGGGACCCCAAGGATCATAAAGTTCCAACCCCACCTGTCACAGGCAAGGGTCACCAACCTCCAGGCCTGGATCTACACAAGGTTGCCCAGGGCCCCATCCAACCTGTTCTTGAACACCTCCAGAGACAGGACATTTCCATTTCTTTAGTTGGCTCTAAGCCTTCTGTCTTTTTCACTTTGTGTTTGGTTTGGGTGGGGTTTAGGGGATGTTTTTCGTTTGGTTTTAGTTTAGATTTTGTTTTTGTTTTTTTTAACTTAGTTCTCCCTTTCTTGCATTCCTTTACCCTAAGATGGTGGTATATTGCATCACCAGACTGATGACATGAAATAATGCTCCCTGTAGCTGAGACCCTCTGCTAATTAAACTACTTTAAAACAAGGCTGTTAAGGAATCAAGTTCCAAAAAACACTGACTTCAAGTATTTTAGGATTAATTTAACCTGCACACATTTTAATATTTAGATACATTAAAATTTCTACATATCTAGAACAATGTACTTTTTTCCAATCACTAAGCAGACAGATACAGAGAGACAAGCAAACAGTTTGGGCGACATCTATATTAAAGTTGTGTAAATAATTCATTCTTTAAATTGGTGCTTGATCATCTCAAAAGATTCATTTGATCTTCTCCGGGAACTGAACAACAGAAAAGTAATTTCAACATTAAGTTGACTTAAATATTTTTGAAGTTGTAATCTTTTCAAAGAAAACTTCAGAGGAAAAAAATCATGTCATGTATCATCTCAAATACCTCAGAATATATAAACTTTCAGGAGAGAGGAACAAAGAATTATTTTGCATATGAACCTGAAAAGCAAGTACTTCATCTCAACATTTTTATTTTAGTGAATTATTTGCTAAAAAAGATATTACTTTGTTCCAGTCAGGAAAGCTCACAAATAGGTATCAGTTCACAAGTACAGACTAGAACTTGAGAGCTGAGGAGCCACAGGATATGAACAATTAAAAAACCCCAAACTACTACATGAGATCAGGAGCTATTTCTGTAACATCAGTTATGTTTTCGAGCTTTTTTTTCCCTCCCATTTAATTCATATTAATAATTGAGTGAGATTATAGACAAATACTTGACTAGGGATCAAATATCAAGAGTTCATTCAATACATCTCTGCAAATAACAAACAATATTTGTCTAACATCCAAACCACCATTACCTATTTATATAGCTGCATCCAAAATATGTTAACTATGATAGCAGTATTTATAAATAAGTTCTGAAGCTCCTTTTATTCACATGAATATAAAATCCTCTTGCCATGAAGGTGTAAAATAATAAACTGTAACTTGTATTTAGATTTAAATAGTATATTTTGTAGTACACATAGTAAAGCAGCCATTCTAAATCAAACACATTTTAATATAGTCAAAGTCACAAATCTAGGGGGAAAAAAAACAGGCAGGCTCTACTATAGCAAAAAGACTCATGTACAAAGGAGCATTTTATCTCTAAATACAGTATCACTGTGATCAATGCCAGAATAGGATACCTCCTTCTGATACTTAGAAAAGGAGTATTGAAAAATTGAAGGTGGTGTTAAAAGATGGAAGTAGCCTCAAAAATGATTAAAGTATTGGACAAAACATCTTAAAATGGAAGAGTGAAAGGCAACTGAACAGTAACTTGATTACAGTGTGTATGAACATTCACATGGAGAAAGCATTGGGTACTAAAGTGCTCTTCAAATGTAGCAGGGAAAACCCAACATTAAGAAAGGGCTTGACATTAAAACCAGACAAATTCAAATTAAGAATAAGACGTAAATATTTAACAGTGGTGGTGATTAAACACTAGTAGTACTGAAGCCATTGCCCTTCTCTCAGCAGTTTCAAATTAAAACTGGGTGCTGTTTGGAAAATATACTTTCAGCCAAGTCACTGGTCTCCAGGGGAAGCTGGCTGAGTGAAATGGCAGAGGCTGTGGAATATGAGGGAACAAACTGAACCTGCTTGACTGAAGATCTGTACTGGTGTTCATACCAAGGGCTCCCCACAGGTGTTAACACAGCTTTCTCAACAGCTTCTAGCACAACATGCTCGTTTCTCTCAACAAAATAGAAGTTCAATTTCCCACTTCAGCCTCTGAAACACTCCGTGCACCAGCAGACGGGCAGCTGCTTTCTCTAAAACCTAACCATGTTTGTTCAAACATAAAACAGACATTACTTATGCAACAAGCTGGCCCAAAGGTTTATTCCAGAACAAGGGTCAGCTCACCTTTAGAAAAGTCATTGGAAATGAGTTAACTTGGGCAACAAAGGGAGGAAGAAAAAGGAAAAAAAAAAAAAAAAAGCAGAATTTGCCCCTGTAGCATTTTGTAATTAACAATACTGTTCTAAAACACATTATCTAATCTATGTCAAGGAAATCAAGAACCAGAGCATGAATCACAAGACATACTTTTACTACACAGTCAGCCTTTTTTATGACATTCAAGGGAACTAAGGTGAGGAAAGCAGACTCATACATGATTACTTAACCTCTTTCCATTCCACATGGCCTACCACACCATCAGAGTAGCAGCTAAGAGAGTCACATGGGGTCACGTATCTGTATGGTCACTCCTAAAAACAACTCCCCTTAGGTTTTATTGCTGAACATGATGTTATATGACATGGAACATTCCTTTGGTCAATCTAGGTCAGCTGCCCAGGTTTTATCCTCACCCAACTTCACACACAGCCCAGGCTCCTTGCTAAGGGGGAGGGGAGGGGGAAGACAAGCACAGCAAGGAAAAGAAAAAGCCTAGGTGCTGTGCAAGTACGGCTCTGCAACATCCAAAATGCTGGTTCAGTCACAAATCTGAAAAACAGCACAATACAGGCTGCTATGAAGAAAATTAACTCTCTCTCAGATGGACACAGTACACAGGTGTATTTAGTCTTCAGCAGGAAAGAGCTGGAAATCACAGCACCAGCTCTTAAGGGCTCACCAAGAGACTCAACTGAACACAACTGAAAAAAAGAAATAGGCCAGAACAGTAATAAAAGTTAGAGAATGAAATAATAATAGGAATTAGTTATATATCCAGAAGAAAATATTTTTCTTGACCTTCCAAGTAGCAAATCAGTCACTACTCCTGCTCTACAATAGCTTTGAGATGAAAGAAGGTGCAGAAAGGAAGATGAAAGTAACTGAAATTCCACACATTTTTCATCTCTGTCATCTCTACACACTGGCACTCTATCAGCAACCCCTGGTTTTCTCCCACATGAAACAGACCGTGAAATTTTACTTTCCCTCAAACTCCTGTGGCCACAGACAGCAGGTTATGATAGAAACCCACATGGCCAAAATACAGGGTACCACTGCTTATCAGATCTGGGACCGTTAACACTCTTCTCCCATAAAAAAGAATAAAGACTACCTAGGGCAGGACAGAAACGACCTCCTTGTGTATGCTATGTCTCTTTTGCAGATGGAGAAAGGACTTGAGTTCTTCTGGCTGTCAATCTGGTTCCTTTCACAAGCATTAAAATTCACTTTCAAGTCTGAATAATAAGGACTGCTGACCCTTTCATACTGATAAAAATAAATAAATGTCTGTCAGACACCAGTTTAGTCACACAGGTACAGTAAACTTTTTTCTAACCCCACCACAGAGATTTATTCTTTAAGCTAATCAGAATTCAAACAGAACAGAAATCAAATGTCACCCTGCCACACTAACATCCATCAACCACAATGATTACATCTACATCAATCATTTGATATAATAGGAGTAAAGTCATTATAACAGAATGTTGTCAAAAGATCTGGAATTGGTCTTCTATTTAGTATTCCATCATATAATGTCTACAAGATTATTTCAAAGGCAACATGCCTGCTTTGAAAATGTAAGACAGCTTGCTTCAGCATTTTCCTGGCAGCAGACCATTACTCAATGACAGCATTCTCTATGAAGAAGTAACGTTACTGATTTGAGCTTTATAAAAGAGGAGGACATTGTATTTTCTGTTTCACAAGTGTTTAAAAGCATAATTGAAAATTAAACAGTTACATTACTTTCACATATACAGCCTGAAATGAACTGCATCATTCCATAATGTTGGTTACATCAGATAGTTCAGGAAGTTCATCCCACTGCCTCCTTTACTTTAGAAATCCCATTGACTGTCTCCTCCCATGTGTAATTTTGCCTGGAACATCTCACTATTTCATTTCCAATAACTGGTTTTCCAGAAAGGATTGTGCTACATGAGGGTAACATACATGAAAACAGCACACACTTGTATTTCAACATGCGAAGTTCGCTTACTGCATTGGACCATGTCTTCTCAGCCTACAGATGGACCAAAGATTTTTAGGACAATCAGACAGACGGACTTCCACATACAGACTGCCTATGTTGCACTCAACAATGCAGACAGCCATCCAGAAGCAAAGATCACACTAGAGAAAAGAGAGTACAAGCAATACAGAAAGTAACCTCCTTCTGGACATCATGGATGTCACAAAGACAGTACGTCACTGTCACTTTGACCAAAGTGCAAGACCTTACTCAGAGTGACCTTTCTGTACATCAATCACCTTAGTGAGCACGAAAACTCTTAGCCACAGCTAAAATTATGCTTCCTTTACATGTGGGGTATTGCACAAAAAAAAAAAAAAAAATTAACACAACTAGCAAGTGGAAAAGACCCTGGAATACAGTCCTTTAGATCCACCACTGCAAGGATGAAGACCATGGAGACCATATTCCTCTTGGCTTGGAAAGAAGACACATAATGAAAGCCATTTAATGTTAAAGCTAATAATGCAGATCAGATGTGCAGTATCTGTTTGGATTGTATCAGTCTAAAAAGCTTTTTGATGTTAGTACTGGCAGTAGTAACAGTTTTACCTAGACACAGCGGTTCATAAAAATCAATTAACATATAAGACCGTTTATGGATGGAACTTCTATCATCAGCTGGCTTCCTCACAGGCTATTTGTACCTTGACCCTCACTGGCTCATTTAGTCATGACAAGAGTCATTCATGACTGACTCACTCAACAAAACGTATCTCTCATCAATACGTAAGCTTCCAGGAGATTGAACCCAGCCTTCATTAATAAGTCAGACTTGTTAGTGTCGTCACAAAGCTGAGCTGGAAGAACTGCATCTCCATTTACATCATTTCCTACTTCTTTTTCTACACATACAATCTTGGTCTACTGAAGTACTTAACATGAATGCGAGTGCACCCTTAGAACAACTTCCTTGAGTAACTACAATACAGCAACCAACCTCCCTACAACAATTTTTCTAACAAATAATTACTTAACATTATACTTACGGATCATACTTTTGTAAATACATAACTTCTAATAAAGATACTCTTTTTCAGGCATGATACTCTGAAAGTATACAAATCCTATTTACTTCATAATTATCACATGCACGTTTAGCTGGCTTCAAATTAATGACAATTCCTTTAATTCATATAAATTCCTATTTTTGCAGTACGCACGTTACAGATGTTACACTCTTGGGAATAAAAAAAAAAATCCATCATAGAAAAAAACCCCCACAATTCAGACTGTAAATGAAACATTTTCTGCCAAAGGCCATGATACTACTAAATAATTGACCATAATTGCCAAAATTATCAAATCACATTTTCATAGCTGTTGTTCTTCAGTGAGCAACTCAGATCTTTCCAAATTCTTTCTACATCCTCATTACGGCAGTCATATTTTACACATAAACAGCAATGGTAGTGTTATATATATATATATGTCTATCTCCAGAGAATTATCAAGATTCAAATGGCAAACACAGTATACTTGGTGTTTCGGTGAACATTAAGGTTTATAGTTCTGAGGAAAAAAATTGACTTAGGCTTTACTTCAGTCAATATTTATTTCTCCTTGCAATAAACATTGATGTTTGCCTCAAGAGAAGTCAATATCCTGTTAATGTACATTACTTGAATAACATTTGGGAATTACTAAACAAATGAGTTAAATTCAGTGGATCAAAGATAGCGGGAGCAAGAAGGACCTTACAGGTCATTTGCTTAAACTTGCAGTCTTAGCAGAACTACCAGAACATGACATAGAACACCTCTATGAACAATTCCTCCTTTCATCTTCAGCATGCTGGTACCACAGCCAATTCCCTCTTAGGAACAGCCTGCTTCCCAAACGTTTATGTACAAGGACTTTATCCTATTCCCTTCCTCAATGTTTCCAAAGCTATTTTCTCAAAATATGCTTTGCTTCAAAGACAACATAGACTGTAATCAAATATTCTTAAGTTTTCCTCATTTAACCTGGTTTTCCCTGCCTGTCATCCACATTTTATACCAGTATCTTCAGAAGTTCTTATAGGAAATCTGTTCACAATACTTAATTTTTTTACCAGAAGCTCATGCTGAAGGACTTTCTAGATAGGGTTTCCCTTCCCATATGGCCACAATACTTTACTATTATTAAAGTTTACCTCATGTGAGTGGCAAAGTGTGGTAGTAAAGCAAAAGAGAATCGTCAGATTTTAGGAGGAAAATATTTGCAGCTTCTCTTAAATCTGGGCAAAGGTGTGTGCTTAACAGCCAAAATTATACGAGCAGTTGAATACGTGAAATTTTCTTAAATATTAAAAGGCCAGTTGTAATGATTCAGTGAAAAGTAATCATGCTGAATAGATTAATATAGGTGTAGCTTAAGAGACAATTAATATAACTTCAATATAAGAATTTTCATAGTTTTTAGAATAGACTAGTTTAAGAGAAAGCTGTAACTGTGTAAGCTGCTTGTGAGAGCAGATGCAAAATTTAACCATAACAATGCAACAGTAACAGCCTTGAAGATAAAGAAGTAAGAATTGGTGTGGTTTTAGGAATAGATTAGTTTTGAATTTTAGCAGAATTTGGCTGTAATCACATCAGCTGTTTCATGAAAGTGGCTACAAAACTGAACCATAATAGTGCAACAGCCTTGAAACCAGAGGAAGTAGGAGATAGAGGAGTCATAAATAATGAGACTAATGACCAATTAAAAGACAGAGTGTATCTTGCTTTCAGTGAAAAACTAACTACTCGGTGCAGGTGTTGGGAGCCCAAATAAGCATGGAGAAGAAACATAAAGAGCATATGCGCTGAGAGAGAGGAAGACGTCCAGCCTTCATCCCTGAAGACCACCAGAAGACCCCCTGAGTGTCACTGAGCATGCT